>CM040124.1:27078243-27238860 GCA_022559845.1 Amorphophallus konjac | reverse complement strand
CTATATTCGGAGGGGTTTAAACATGGGTTTCTTGATCTTTTCATGCTTCTCTTGTGGACATATATATGAGTTACGAATTTGGGAGAAGTTAAGGGTTTCTAATGTTGTCTATCTATCTTGTAGGAGAAGAAAGGGAGAAGGACAGAAGCTGAGCAAAGATCCAAGGTTTTCATCTACTTTCGATCGTTTTGGAGTTCGTGATTGAAGAAGAAAAGGAGTGGAACGAGAAGGGGAACGCGAGGACGTTCACATCGTCAACATCCGACTTCCTTCTAACTCGAGACTTAGAGAAGAATTTCTATAGCCCTTTCTTTCCTTGGAGAATTCTATCTAGATCTTGTTTGTGTCTAGTGGAGTCATTTGCCTTTATGTTTCATGCTTTTATTGAACATATCTTTATTTTTGTAACTTCAACTCTGTGAGTCTGTTGACCATCTGCGAACGGTTGTGGTGTTCTTGTGCTGCGGGTGTTGCGGTAAGTGTGTGTGTTTGTTGATTCGTGGTAGGATCATGTAGCAGACTACGTCTCCATGTTTATTGGTGCGGAAGCTCCGTGCGCTTCATTTGAAGCGAGTGGATCCTCACCGGTTCGGTGAGGGGTGGATGTAGGGAGCCCGTCGTGGTCCTGAACCACCTAAAAATCCTTCTCGCATTGTGGTTGATTGTGGTTTGCTTGAGTATATTGTTTCTCTTGATCGTGTGAGAACGGTAAGCTTGAGAGAATTAATCTCTTCATAGCATGTGTTTCATCCAATCATCATTTGGGTTGGTAGTTAATTAATTTGTTATGCTTGGCAGGGATAATTCGACCCCCCTTCTCGTCCATACGAGAACCTTAGGGACAACAGCCTCGTACCACCCACACTTATTCTTACAATGTGCTGTCAGCCACTGGCTAAGAGATATTAGATGGATCTGGTGTGGGTCCCACTATGGTGTGAATGTCCTTGGTGCTAGGTATGAACTCTCCTAAGATAAGGGCAGGATCCACAGGGGCGACGGTGTGACAGAATAAATCCTCCTCACCCACCTTGGACCTAGGGAAAGACAAGTAGGTCTCTACCTCCTCTAGAAGGATGGTGGCCTCAAAAGACGGGAAGATGAAAGTATAGGTTTGAGGGTGCCATATCTCTACCAAGGCTGAAATGCTATGCCAATCCAAAGAGAGCTTGGGGTAGTTCTTGGCTAGCACTAGAAGAGAGTGAAGGTGCCCGGACCTATGGATGGATGTCACAGATATGGGTAGTTCGCGGATCATAGGGGCCATCCACTTCAAGGTGGAGTATCGTCTCGGGCCAGGGAGGAGCTGAAATAAAGATGAGAAGAGAGAAGAGAGGAAGAACATATAAGCTTTTGAATGGAATGATATGGAATTGAATGAATGAAACGACATTAACTTACCTCTCTCATAGGGCTGGAGCTCAAATGCCCCGGGATCATGGTCAGCCTTTGTAGCACACCATGCTCCTTTCTAGCCGGCTTTGGACCTTGGTAGGCCACCTCACCCATTGAGCTCCCTTCCAAGGCCCTCTTCATGATGTTTTGAGGAAGATTGAGAAGGATTTCAAGGTTTGAAAGAAGGTTGTTGTGTGAAGAACGAATTTAGAGTCCCCTCTTGCTTATAGGGCTTGATTAGAGCCTAAACCCACTAGAATTGAGGTAGGATAGTTCTAGATTGGGTTAGGATAGAATTTGGGTTGATTTGAAACACCTACTCTCAGGTTAGGACTCTCCAAGAGAGTCCCGTTCGGACTCTCAGGGCGCCTATGTACGCGGTATATCGATAGACCGCGTTGTTCAAGGGATGGTCTCATGGAGACCATTTAGTTATCTTCTACACACTTCGAATCCTGGAATTTGCACGGTTGAGGAGCGGCCGTTCTGCTAAACACACAGTTCAAACATGACTGTTTCGTTCTTTGAACGGACCATCGTGGACCGTTTAATTGCTTCTTTGGGTTCTAGCCGAGTGGCTTTCAGCGGTCTAAAGTTAGGCCGTGTAGGACCTGGAGCGGTCCTCTGGATGACCATTTAGAAACCTGAAGCCTCTTTTTTATCCTCCTTGCACCAATATCACTCAAACTATTAGTCGTCTGTCTCTCCCACTCACTCGTGTTCGTCTCTCTCTCCCACTCACTCATGTCGGGTTAGGAGTCGTTGTCAAGCATTTACATTCATTCACACATTCATTCACAAGTAAACCAAATCAAAAACATATCATATCACTATCATATCCACATGTACAAAGTCCTGTCAAATACATCAGGCATGTCCCTCTCCCGAGCCCGCACCGCTGTCGCTCGAGCCCTCGTGCCTCTTTGCCGGCAGGGGCATCACCGAGCTCGCCTCCTTGCGGTGTCGTCGGCGCCGCTCCTTGATAAGTGTCCATTTCTTATGACAATTCATTGCATATACACCATTTTATGTGCATATAATTAGGCAATTATGCATATTTCATAGTTAACCTCAACTCCGCATTTAAATTAGAGCTTTCACGTAAATTGATTAATTCGATTATCTTATTTAATAATAAATTAAAGTTGAGGGCCATGAGCATTAATTCTCCATTGCATAATCATGAGCATTAAAGATTTATGTGCACATTGTGGTAATTTTTATGGACTAAAGTGCAATTATGTGTGTGTAGGACACCGAAGGCAATTACAAAAGAAGCCGGGGGCAAAACTGTCACCACCATGTTGACCAAGTCAAAAGTACATATTTTGATTGGAGGGAAAAGAAATTCTAAAAGTTTAAATTGAGTAAAAGAAACACATATTTCGGTTGGAGGGAGAATTGAATTCAAAGTTTGAAATAAAGGAGAGGAATGATGAGTCTTGGGAAGGGGGTTGTCCAAAGCCCAAGGAGGGTGTACTCACCTACTTTTTCTCTTCCCCATGCATCATATTCTACTTAAATCCCATCCATCCATCTCCTTTGATACAATCTCCACCCTCCATCTACCCAACTTTTCTATAAATAGCCCATGACAAGAAGGAGAAGGGTGTTCTTCTTTTGGCAATTTCTCTCCCAACCTTAGGCCTCCGAGTTCTCCCTTGTAAGTTCATTTTCAGCTCATGCACTCTTCATAAAGTTCTTTGTTTTTAAGTTCTCTACAACTTCTTCTTCTGGAACATCTTCTAGTTCCTTCTAGTTTTTAAGCTATTTCGTATTTTTCACTGTGCTGTCATGTTCATCTGCAAACCCATGTTTCTCTCTGTTCTTTCCCATATTTCTCCCCTTCTAGTCATTTTCGTCTCTTACTGTCTTCATGAAAGTTCTTTATTTTTAAGTGTTCTACAACTCCTTCTTCTACATCATCTTCTAATTCTTTCTGGTTTGAAAGTTATTTCTCATTTTTCAACTTGATGTCCTGTGATTTCACTGTTCATCAGAGGTTCTAGTTTCTGTTATTCCTCAGTTTTGAAGCCCTTCCCTTCTTTATTTCTCTCTGAGTTCTTCATTAAAGTTCTTCCTCTCTTGTAGATCTAGATTTTCTTCTTCTATAACTTCCTCCAATTCTTCTTATTTTACGAGTTATATTTATTTTTCCACTGTTTCACTCTCTCATCTTCTTCCTTCTTCATCTCCACACAAACCCTTCCATATTCCTCTCTATATTTCTCTCCAAAGTTTATCCTCCACAACTCTCCTTTCATGGCGGTGTGCACATCAAGATGGGCGATGTTCCAAGGCTCGTGACGTGGACGACGACGGCTTCTTCATCCATCACTTTCCACGGCGATCTCTTTCAAGGCGGAGCGATCCTCTCCAAGGCTCGGCGAGGAGGAGACGACGGCGTCATCTCCATTGCTACTACTATCTTCACATCTCATGCCCCTCTTTTTATTATTACTTTTGTGTTATGTTACTTCATTGTAATCTTGTCACCTCTTTGTTGTAAGCTTGTCTTGCACTTCATGTACTCTTTCTTTTAAGTTAATGAAGAGAGTTGTTCTTTTGATCTAGTTCTTGATCTTCTTCCATCTCTACCCCCTTCTTCTATCTCTTCTTTTCACTTCATGCAATTAATTTCTATAGCATAGGCGCATAATCATAGGTGTTTTAATTAAGTGTTTGGTTTGTTCTTCATTTCACTATTTTCTTTAAGCAAAGCCAAATCACAAGTGTTTTTTCAAAGGACTCTAAGGTTTTTAACTCTAAAAATCTCTTCTTCCCTGTGGATTCGACCCGTGCTTGCCATAGTACTACGTTCTCTTTTGATCATTTTGTGCGAGTTCGGTTTTAAGATTGTTATACGCGTGTTTTAAACGACGAACTTTCGCGTTATCAATTTTTGGCGCCGTTGCCGGGGAAGAATGATGATTTTTGATTTAAGAACTTTGTTTTCCTTGTGTATATAGTGTACTAATAAAGCTCCCTTTTCTATTTTTTTTTACAGGTTAAAAAAAATTCAAAAAAAAAAGAGAGGTAAGTTTGTATTTCTTTCTTTCATCTTTTGATTTTGTCATTTCATTTCAAAAAAAAAAAAGATAAGAACGAGGGATTGCGCATCAAGTAAGTCTTCAAACTTATTCCTCTCATTTTGTCTCATTTCGTTAATGTTCTTGCATATTGTGGTTAGATAGGTTCACACACACAAAAAAAAACTCTTCACTTAAACTTCATAAAAGTCTTCATTCCAAGAGTAGAAATCACACTTTCATGTTTTAGGTCATGCATCATTTAGGATAGTATTTATTTTTCCTTGTTATTTAATTATTGTTAATTACATTGTTGAAGATTGTGGGAGGCAAGGTGAGCACTCTGACTTTTCCAAAAGCATGCTCATGCATTTCCATGCGTGCATAGAACCCCTTGTTTGAACTTGCTTTGTTGCATATCATTTCAAAATATCTTAAGGGCAACACCCATAAGCAAGATAAGGTGGGGATTTCATCACCCTTCCTTAGCCCACAAATCATAATTCTCTTGCATCTTTGCATCACCTAGACCTCAAAATAAAATTTAGTAGACATTGGCCCTAGGTTCACACTGTGGTTCTTGTGTTATTTGGGCTTACCCTCTTATGAAAACGGTGCCTAAGGCAAGACGGTCGGACGGCAAACGCCTTAAGCGGGCTAGTGGTTTGGCATAATTAGGTCCCTACGAAAGTAGGGGAACCTCCCACTACCCCACCCCTTACCTGGCCGGTGGAAATATTGAGGGTGAACTTAAGTTTCACGTTAGCCATTTTGTGAAACCCAATTTGTAGGTCTAGGTCACATCTAGGGCATTAAGTAATTTGTGTGATAACTTGTTTGTGTTTGCATAAAAAAAATAAAAAATAAAAATAAAAATGAAAATAAGAAAAAAAATCTCCTCTTATCTCTCTTCGTCCTTATTTGAGTCAAAACAAAAAAAAATTTAAAAAAAATATCATAAAATGATTCTCTCATCTCTCATCTTTAACCTTGGTTTATGCAAGGGAGAAGATCTCAACACCTTGACTTAGTTGAGCCCATTAGTGAGATTGAGCGATTCATTTTTAATCCGGCTCAAAATCAAACCCAACCTATGGCTGAACAACACCAATTAGGGGTGCCCAAACAGATGAAGGAATATTTCATTCCTTCGAATTATCAGCCATCCACTTGTATCCAACTGCCTAATGTCCCTGCTTTGCACTATGAGATCAAATCTAGCACCATTCAGATGCTCCCATCCTTTTATGGGAAGACCAATGAAGATCCCTATAAACATCTGGATGAATTTCTAGAAATTTGTTCCACTGTGAAAATTCAAAATTTCACAGATGATGCTCTCCGCCTGACCTTATTCTCTTTCTCACTTAAGGACAAAGCCAAATACTGGCTAGGGACCTTAGGGAAACCTATTGGCACATGGGCAGATATGCAACATGAGTTCCTTAAGAAATTCTACCCCATCGGTAGAACCAACACCATGAGACGTGCAATCACAGGATTCGCGCAACTCCCAAATGAACAAATACATGAATCATGGGAGAGATTAAAGGAACTCCTCAGAAAATGCCCACATCATGGGCTTTCCAAATGGCAAATAGTGCAAGCTTTCTATGAGGGCCTAGATGATCAAGTTAGGCAGATTGTGGATGCATCATGTGGAGGGGCCTTTATGAGTAAGAGTGAGGATGAGGCCTATGCCTTATTTGAAATGTTGAGCGAGAATTCAATCAACCATGTTTCCTTATCCTCATATGAGAGAACCATTGGGCCCTCTAAACGGGTCGGGATGTATTGTGTGGAACCTGAAGCTAGAGTGGATGTGAATTTCATCCATCAAAACTGGACAAGGTGGACATCATGGCCCAAAAGCTAGAACAGGTTGATATGCTAGCCCACAAATTAGACCAGCTCTTGACCCAAAACAAACAAGAAACCACTATCCCACCTACGTCCAACCCATACCCGGACCCAACAAACCATGGGGTGTGTGTTTTATGTGCTAGCTCGGACCATCATGTGTCCGATTGTCCAACAGCAGCCCAATTACCACCTTTTATACAAGAGCAAGTCCAAGCAGCCCAGGGGTTCTCTAAGCCCAACTATGACCCATTTTCTAACACCTATAATCCAGGCTGGAGGAATCACCCCAATTTCAATTGGAGAAATCAACAAGCTTCCAATCAGCCCATCATCCCCTCTATGTCTCAAGCCTGCAAATCACCCATCCAACACCAATTCCAAACTCAGCCACCATTTCAAGGAAATGCTTATGGTCGAGGACCGCAAGCCCAACAACCACTCCCCCGATTCAACCAGGGTCAGGCCCCATACCAACCTCCTCAGCCCAATTATGGGCAGTCTTCCAATTCTCAACAAACCTATCAACCTCCTCTGCATCACCACCAGGACTCTCAAACTGATGATCGATTCCATCAGTTACAACAACTAATTCTGGCCCAAAATCAATCCTTCCAACAAACCATTCAAGCCCAAAGTCAATCTTTCCAACAGACCCTTCAAGCCCACCAGCAAACTATCTCTAAGTTGGAAACCCAATTAGGCCAATTGGCTGAAGCCACCATGAGAAGGGAAGTGGGCCAACTGCCAAGTCAGCCCATTGCCAACCCACGAAATAATCCCCCGGGCTTCCCACAACCAAACTTCCCCATGAACCAGCAAATTCCTCCTCTCCTTCAGCACCCATCAGGCCAAGTACCACAAAAAGGCCTACAACTCGAAAATGCAAAAGCAATTTCAGCCTTAAGAAGTGGTAAAGTCCTCCAAGATCCCAGGAGTCTACTTCTACTTCATTGATCAGGCCCCAGAAATATCTTCTGATAGTGAAGAGGAACCCAACCAGGAAAAGGATGTCAAGGGAAAGCGAAAACTAGATGAAGGGCCTAGCACTTACCAACCTACAGTGCCATTTCCCAATGCCTTAAAGCCCAAGAAGAAACAACCGGCCCACAATGAGGAGATGATGGAGCTCTTCAAACAAGTACACATCAACATCCCTCTCCTCGATGCCATTAAACATGTCCCAGCCTATGCTAGATTCTTGAAGGAAATGTGCACTCCTAGGCGGGAGCCACGAGTGACCCCGAAAAGGTTCGGCTTCCTGAGAACGTTAGTGCCGTAGTCCTCAACCAACTTCCAAGGAAGTTAAAGGACCCTGGAGCGCCCCTTATCTCTTGCAACATTGGGGGTGTGACCTTTGATAAGGCTCTCCTTGATTTAGGAGCCAGTGTGAATTTACTTCCCACCTCCATCTATGAGCAGTTTGACATCGGTGAGCTCAAGCCTACACCCATTATTCTCCAGCTCGCCGATAGATCAATCAAGACTCCAAAGGGCCTTATTGAGGATGTCATTGTTAAAGTGAATGAGTGCTACTTCCCTGCCGACTTTCTTATTTTGGACATGGTTTCTCCCCAAGAAATCAAACATACTCCTATCATTTTGGGTAGACCATTTTTAGCCACGGCTAGAGCTAATATAGATTGTGCTTCAGGAGTTATGGACATATCTTTTGGGGACCAAAAAGTTAGCATCAATATTTTTAAGGCATCCAAATTTCATGATCAAAAAGGAGATTGCTATGTTGTTGACACCATTGAGGAGTTACTGGAGATTGAAGGGGATAGTAGGATCAGAATGAGAGAAGAAGTTGACATCCTGTCAACTCAACTTAGGACGTGGCCCCCAGTTGAACCCTTGCCTCAGCTTAAATCTGAACCAGCTCTGCCATCTTTACAATTTCCTCCTCAGGTTGAATTAAAACCATTGCCGGCCTCCCTTAAGTATGCATTCCTAGGTCCAGACCAAACCTTGCCAGTCATCATAGCAAGCGACCTTGAACCTAACCGTGAGGAGAAACTAGTTGAGGTCCTTAAATCTCATAAAGGGGCTATAGGTTGGTCTGTCGCTGATCTTAAAGGGATTAGTCCATCCATTTGTCAGCACCACATTTATATGGAGGAGAATGCAAAACCAAGCAGAGACATGCAGAGGAGATTAAACCCACACATGAAGGAGGTGGTCAAAAATGAGGTGGTCAAGTGGCTAGATGCCGGTATCATCTACCCAATTTCTGATAGTGAGTGGGTAAGTCCAACCCAAATAGTCCCAAAGAAATCAGGACTGACTGTGATCGCCAATGATCAAGAAGAGTTGATACCTACTAGGTTGACCACGGGATGGAGGGTCTGCATTGATTATAGGAAGCTCAACTCCATGACAAAGAAGGACCATTTTCCCCTCCCATTCATTGACCAAATTTTGAAAAATTAGCAGGGCAAAAATACTTCTGTTTTCTAGATGGGTATTCTGGGTACAATCAAGTGGCTATCTACCCAGAAGATCAAGAAAAAATCACATTTACATGTCCCTACGGAACATTTACTTTTCGGAGAATGCCCTTTGGATTATGTAATGCGCCTGCAACATTTCAAAGATGCATGTTAGCAATTTTTTCTGACATGGTGGGCAACTTTTTAGAAGTTTTCATGGATGATTTCTCCATTTTTGGGGACACATTTGATTCCTGCCTTGATCACTTAGCCAAAGTAATGAAGAGATGCATTGACACTAATCTTGTCCTCAGTTGGGAAAAGAGCCATTTCATGGTTAAAGAAGGCATTGTTCTGGGACATATAGTGTCGGCAAGAGGAATTGAGGTAGATAAAGCCAAGGTTGAGCTCATTGCCAAACTGCCACCACCCACCTCAGTAAAACAAATCCGATCATTCCTGGGTCATGCCGGCTTCTATCGCCGGTTCATCCAAGACTTCTCCAAAGTTTCTAGACCTCTCACTAATCTGCTGGCTAAGGAAGTCCCATTCCATCTTGACCTATCATGTCTTGAGGCTTTTGAATCGTTGAAAATGGCGTTGACCGATGCCCCAATATTGCAAACTCCCAATTGGTCATTACCTTTTGAAATTATGTGTGATGCCTCAGATTATGCTTTAGGTGCTGTTTTGGGACAAAGGGTAGACAAAAAGCCTGTGGTGATTTACTATGCGAGCCGCACACTCGCTGATGCCCAACTTAGGTACACCACAACAGAAAAGGAGTTACTTGCCGTTGTCTTTGCTCTTGAAAAGTTTCGATCCTATCTGCTAGGGGCCAAAGTCATTGTGTTTTCTGACCACTCAGCCCTTAGACACCTGCTGTCTAAAAAAGATGCCAAACCAAGGTTGATTAGATGGATCCTTTTACTACAGGAGTTCGATTTGAAATTCGGGATAAAAAAGGAAGTGAAAATGTTGTTGCAGATCACTTGTCCCGAATTATAACATCAGACACCACACCCTTGCATGACTCATTTCCAGATGAGCACCTCCTTAGTGTATGCCACATTTCACCCCCATGGTATGCGCACATTGTAAATTACTTAGTTGTGAAAAAAATTCCTGAAGGTTGGTCCAAACAAGAAAAAGATCGTTTCTTTGCTAAACTCAAGTACTTCTTTTGGGAAGACCCTGAGCTATTCCATTTAGGACCAGACCAAATCATTCGGAGGTGTGTCCCTGAGAGTGAGCAACATAGCATTCTGACATTTTGTCACACCTTATCTTGTGGGGGACATTTTTCAGGTAAGAAAACAGCAGCCAAGGTTTTGCAGAGTGGGTTCTACTGGCCAACATTATTCAAAGATGCATTCATATTTTACAAATCTTGTGAGCGCTGTCAGGCTGTAGGAAACATGTCACGCAGGGACATGATGCCTTTAAACCCTATCCTGGTTGTGGAAATTTTCGATGTATGAGGAATTGACTTCATGGGACCGTTTCCACCATCTTTTGGTTATGAGTACATTTTGGTGGCGGTGGATTACGTGTCTAAGTGGATAGAAGCTATAGCCACAAGGACTAATGATCATAAAATTGTCATGAAATTTGTTCGTAAGAACATTTTCTCTCGGTTTGGGTGTCCTAGGGCTATCATTAGTGATGGGGGTTCACATTTCATCCATTCTCAATTCGGACTTTGCTTAGGAAGTATGGGATAACACATAAGATTGCTACCCCCTACCATCCCCAGACTAGTGGCCAGGTGGAGGTTTCTAATAGGGAGATCAAGAACATTTTGTAAAAGTCTGTTAGGCCTGATAGGAAAGATTGGTCAGAAAGATTAGATGATGCTTTATGGGCCTATCGGACCGCCTACAAAACTCCCATTGGCATGTCCCCTTATAGGCTCATTTTTGGAAAGCCATGTCATTTGCCAGTCGAATTGGAACATAGGGCCTATTGGGCAATCAAGCAATTCAATCTTGATTCAGCACAGGCTAGTTCTCATAGAGCCCTTCAACTGAATGAGTTAGAGGAACTTCGCAATGAGGCCTATGAGAACTCTAGGATTTATAAAGCCCAGACTAAAGCATTCCATGATAAACACATTTCACGAAAAACTTTTCAAATCAACCAAAAGGTCTGGCTTTTTAACTCTAGACTGCGATTATTCCCTGGCAAATTGAAATCCCGATGGGATGGACCATATGTGGTAGTTAAAATATTTGACCATGGTGCAATAACAATTCTTGATCCTAAAACTGGTCAAACTTTCACTGTCAATGGTCAACGTTTGAAACCTTACATTGAAAATCTTCCAATGCTGCAGGAGGACTCTCTCAGGCTGAGTGACCCATTGTGAGCTACATTGTGTCTGGCTGAAGACGTTAAACTTAGCGCTTCTTGGGAGGCAACCCAATTATCCTGTCTCTTTTCAAAAAAAAATAATTTGTGATTGATTTTCTTATTTTATTTACGGAGCATGGAGCATGGAGCAATATTTCTTTGACGACGGCATCTCTCTCTCAGGTCGTATCTATCATTCCCTCTACTTTTTATGGCTTTATATCTTATTCATGTCATTAGGGACAATGTCACCTAAGTTGGGGGTAGCTTGAGCTCTAATTTTCTCAAAATAATTGTAACATTTCATCACATCTCTAACAAGTGTTTCATGTTCATATTTCATGATGAGAAACTTTTCTTAAAATGATAGGACTTAGAGTCTTACTCGTGAAAGTTGCAAGTTAAAGAGATGAATTAATTGGTTATGTCTTTAGCCTTTTCCTCAGAATACACTTGAAAATTCTATTGAACTTGCACACAATTGCACAATAACAAGATTGGTGGATGACAAACATTAGGATGATGGGAATTTTGCTGGACACTTAGGTGATGATGGATATTATGCCCATTCGGTGAAAGTAATCGTGAGGAAAAAGCTACCTGCCAAAAAAAGAAAAAAAAATACATGAAAATACCCCTGAACTTAGTAACCGGGCCTGCTTCTCCTAAGGCAAGAGTTGAGGTTCGTGTCAAACGGCAAAGGGATGTGCAGCACCGTGTGTCAAAAAAAAAAAGAGAATAAACAGGCAGAGTGAAGCTACCTGTAATTCGAGAAGCTTAATTCAAGATGTGGGCAGAATTAAAAATCATCTTTAAGTGAAAGGTAGAAGACTCATTCATCTAGACTGTTTGGTAGTCATTAGTCAAGTTATATCACTCATACATAAAGAGATATTTAATTTTGAGTGTATCCTGAGGAAAGGTCTAAACACATGGACTGATGAAATTTGTACCGAATATATTCTACTTGAACTTGTAATACTCCAAAGTCTAAATCATTACGCATAATGTTCTTGCCATGAACTGTGACACATGAGTGTTTGCTAGTCCTAATTTTCTAATTGTTTACATTGCTAAGGGACTAGCAATGAGTAAGTTGGGGGGTGTGATAAGTGTCCATTTCTTATGACAATTCATTGCATATACACCATTTTATGTGCATATAATTAGCAATTATGCATATTTCATAGTTAACCTCAACTCCGCATTTAAATTGGAGCTTTCACGTAAATTGATTAATTCGATTATCTTATTTAATAATAAATTAAAGTTGAGGGCCATGAGCATTAATTCTCCATTGCATAATCATGAGCATTAAAGATTTATGTGCACATTGTGGTAATTTTTATGGACTAAAGTGCAATTATGTGTGTGTAGGACACCGAAGGCAATTACAAAAGAAGCCGGGGGCAAAACTGTCACCACCATGTTGACCAAGTCAAAAGTACATATTTTGATTGGAGGGAAAAGAAATTCTAAAAGTTTGAAATTGAGTAAAAGAAACACATATTTCGGTTGGAGGGAGAATTGAATTCAAAGTTTGAAATAAAGGAGAGGAATGATGAGTCTTGGGAAGGGGGTTGTCCAAAGCCCAAGGAGGGTGTACTCACCTACTTTTTCTCTTCCCCATGCATCATATTCTACTTAAATCCCATCCATCCATCTCCTTTGATACAATCTCCACCCTCCATCTACCCAACTTTTCCTATAAATAGCCCATGACAAGAAGGAGAAGGGTGTTCTTCTTTTGGCAATTTCTCTCCCAACCTTAGGCCTCCAAGTTCTCCCTTGTAAGTTTATTTTCAGCTCATGCACTCTTCATCAAAGTTCTTTGTTTTTAAGTTCTCTACAACTTCTTCTTCTGGAGCATCTTCTAGTTCCTTCTAGTTTTTAAGCTATTTCGTATTTTTCACTGTGCTATCCTGTTCATCTGCAAACCCATGTTTCTCTCTATTTTTGCCCATATTTCTCCTCCTTCTAGTCATTTTCGTCTCTTACTGTCTTCATGAAAGTTCTTTGTTTTTAAGTGTTCTACAACTCCTTCTTCTACATCATCTTCTAATTCTTTCTGGTTTGAAAGTTATTTCTCATTTTTCAACTTGCTGTCCTGTGATTTCACTGTTCATCCTAGGTTCTAGTTTCTGTTATTCCTCAGTTTTGAAGCCCTTCCCTTCTTTATTTCTCTCTGAGTTCTTCATTAAAGTTCTTCCTCTCTTGTAGATCTAGATTTTCTTCTTCTATCACTTCCTCCAATTCTTCTTATTTTACGAGTTATATTTATTTTTCCACTGTTTCACTCTCTCATCTTCTTCCTTCTTCATCTCCACACAAACCCTTCCATATTCCTCTCTATATTTCTCTCCAAAGTTTATCCTCCACAACTCTCCTTTCATGGCGGTATGCACATCAAGATGGGCGATGTTCCAAGGCTCGTGACGTGGACGACGACGGCTTCTTCATCCATCACTTTCCACGGCGATCTCTTTCAAGGCGGAGCGATCCTCTCCAAGGCTCGGCGAGGAGGAGACGACGGCGTCATCTCCATTGCTACTACTATCTTCACATCTCATGCCCCTCTTTTTATTATTACTTTTGTGTTATGTTACTTCATTGTAATCTTGTCACCTCTTTGTTGTAAGCTTGTCTTGCACTTCATGTACTCTTTCTTTTAAGTTAATGAAGAGAGTTGTTCTTTTGATCTAGTTCTTGATCTTCTTCCATCTCTACCCCCTTCTTCTATCTCTTCTTTTCACTTCATGCAATTAATTTCTATAGCATAGGCGCATAATCATAGGTGTTTTAATTAAGTGTTTGGTTTGTTCTTCATTTCACTATTTTCTTTAAGCAAAGCCAAATCACAAGTGTTTTTTCAAAGGACTCTAAGGTTTTTAACTCTAAAAATCTCTTCTTCCCTGTGGATTCGACCCGTGCTTGCCATAGTACTACGTTCTCTTTTGATCATTTTGTGCGAGTTCAGTTTTAAGATTGTTATACGCGTGTTTTAAACGACGAACTTTCGCGTTACCAGTCCTCCTCCTCATTCCTCCGGCGACCGGAGGAACCTGTAAAGTAACTCCTGAAGGAGCTGTGCATGCCATGAGTGCTGCCGCTCAGAGTCCCACTGCGCTCCGACCGCCGACTCATCTCCTTGTGCGCCCGCAGCTCCCCTCTCAGCTCCGACGCCTCTGTACTGGCACAATCCCGCTCCACTCGGTAGCGCTCTGCCTTTACAGCCCCGGCCCGGAGACACTCTAGCTCCGTGTGGAGGAGCGTCATCTCGACTGCGTCCGTCGAGCGGCTCCGCGCCATCTCCTCTCGGAGGCGGGTAGCCTCCTCCCGAGCCGCTACACGGCTCTGCTCAAGCTCCACCCTCATTCGGGTCAGCTCGGTCGTCTGCATACACGCATCATGGTTAGTCAACTGCATTTCATAAGCATAATCAACTAGGAAAAGCGTAGTGGTTACTTACCCTCTCAGAGAGCTCCGCCTCGGCTGCCTCAGCCCGCGTCACCATCCGTGTAAACTCTGCCTCCCGCTCAGCACAGTCCGCAGGAGTCTGGGAAGAGGTAGAAGGTGCATCAGCCCCCTGACGCTGGGCTCCCTCGGCCCGTTGCATTTTAAAACTCCAGGTTAGTCATTTCACAGTTATAAGCATAAGCATTTTAAGTTTAAGAGTTAGGGAAACTCACCAGAAGAGTCAGGGTCTGTCGGAGCTCGTCTCGCTCCTGGATGGTCGAGTGGAGGAGTCCTTGCAACTCCGCGATCCTCCCCTCAGGGTCAATCTGCATTTAATAAGTCCAAGCATCAGTGTATAATCATATAGAAAGCATAATAAGAAAGCATTAGAGTTAGAAGTCGTACCGGTCGGCGGGCACCACGGAACACCTGGTCCCTGTAGTGCTAGGCATAGGCTGTGTAGTAGGCCTCCTCGCTCTCAGCCCGAGCTGACACCACCCGCCCGAGCGCTGTCCAGTCGGTGATCTGCTCTGCCGCTCGCGTCGTCAAGTCCACCATCGTGGCCAACCCTCGGGGGTGTCGCCCGACCCGCTCCTCCGGGTTTGCTGGTGCCGAAAACTCGACTGCTGGTTGATGGTCGCCGATCGTCCTCATCACCAAGCGGAAGTGGAGCGGGTCCACCATGTTCATGCAGTGGAGCCAAACGTCTCGGCCTGAGTAGGCGAGGGCCGCCACCCCCTACGGCCGACCCTCGTGCCCCTCACTCGCGTATGGTGTCCACCGAACCTGTCAAATAGGAAAATTACATTAGCATCATAAGCATATAAGTTGCATTTAATGAAAGAATTTGAGTTTAGATTCATACCGAAGTGAAGGGCAGTGTGTCTAAGTCATCCTGGATCCCCCGGACCTGTCTCCGCAGGGACCCCGTCTCCCGTGGGGCCGTCCACCGCCTGGCGATGGGCAGCTACTCTGGATGTGTCTCCTCGCCTCTCCCTAGCCCGCGTAGGTGCACGTAGGCCCACACCTGCATTGCATTTCACCAAATGTCAGTATATAGCAGTTATAGGAATCATATAGCAAATTGCATAATTAGTTTAAGAGTCAAGTCGTACCTGGAGTAAGGGAGAGAAGCCCCCTAGCATCGTCCACCGACTGGTGGAGCTCAGGGTGTCGAACAAAAATGCGAGGATCGCCGCTCCCCAAGCTTAGTCCCCGACGTGCCCCAAGTCCTCGAGCAGTGGGAAGAACCGGTAGCTGATGACGTCGGCCCTCATCGCAAACAGTAGGCGCCCGAAGAATGGCATCGGGAACCTCCTCAGCACTCGGTCCACCTCGGGTCCCGCCTCGGCTGCTACTCTGGGTCGGACCCGGTCCACTAACCTCTATAAGTGCTACTCGGGTAGCTCCCCGGTCGCGAGCCCCGCGCTCCTCAGTCCGAGGCTCTCCTGTAGCCTCACCCTCATCAGCGTCGTCGACTAACGCTCTAGTTGGAGTAGCTCCAAGCCCAGTAGCTCTTGGGCCAGCTCCCAGTAGTCAGGGTATGTCCTCTCGCTGATCGGTGTCCCATGCATGCGCAATCCGGTGATGCGAGCAACGTCCTCTAGCGTGGGGACCATATGGCCCCACAAGAAAAGGAACGTCCGGCTCACCAGATCCCAGCGGTCGTGTAGAGCATAGAGGAGCGGCATGTCTAGCATAGTCACCTCTACACTCAGGAACTCGGCAAAGCCCATCGCCGTGAGCCTCTCCCGCTGAAAGTCCGGCAGTGCGAGATACACTGCTCGGACCTACAGCCAGGAGATCCGAGTCCTGCGCTTTCCCTACATACATTTAGGACGATTGCATTTTAGGATCATGCATTTCATAAATCACTCTGCTAATTGAACGGTCTCCTACGGGCCGTCTACCCTTTCAACGGTTGGGTTCCAACCATCCCAATAATCCCCCTCAAGAGGTCCACGACCACCCATGGACCGTTCTGCCTGATGGACGGCCAGGTGAGGACCGTTCATTCTTCCCATGTTCAACCCGGTAATGGCCTCTTCTTGGCCGTTCAATGAGCCCACAGTCCCCATCTGACCACGTCACTCCCCTATCAAGTCCCTGGTCATTTGGAGTTGCACGGTCTATTCTGCAATCGTGTGGTTAGTGACGGTTTGGTGGAGACCGTTTTGTTCTCAGGTGTTTCATATTCTAAACGGACCAATTTGAGCCATCCTAGATGTCCACGGTCTAGTGGAGACCGTTATGTTCTCAAGTGTTTCACGTTCTGAACGGACCAATGAGGGCCGTCCTAAATGTCTACGGTCTTCCTCAGACCGTTTTACCCCGTCGGTTCGGTTCCTTTTGAACGGCCACCCATGGGCCGTGTTATTTTGGAGCGGTTCTATTGGAACCGTGTAGTTTTGGTAAGAGGTCACTGTTAAACCGTGCTATGATCGCCGAGCCCGATGGCGTGTCATCCCCTTCCCCGTCTCCGTTGACGGCCTAAATGGCCTTACACGGGATCTGAAGGGGTCGTACGCCCCTCTCTTACCCTCTAGACCCACATGAATGCGTTGGAAAGCTTCAAAAAGGGAAGGTTTCTGGAACCTACTTCGGAGGACCTCGGTGGCTTCTCCACTGCCACCGTGGGCTCCGCCGGTGCTTCCCCGGTGTCATCTTCACCGGCGACGATCGCTCCCGCTCCCTCCTCCGCCACGGGCGGTGCTATTTCTTCCTCGGCCACGGGTGGTGGCGCTACGACCTCTTCCGTGGTGGCCGGCGGCGGCGTCGCTTGGTCTCCTTCACCAGCCATTTGATGAGCGTGGCGAGCTAGTGCTTGTTGTTTGAATCGCATAGAAGAAAGGGAAATGAGGGGGAGAGAGTAGAATGAGAATTGGAGAGTGGGGGCGATGTTTTCCTCTCCTCCTCCGTCGGTTACGGTGGGGAGGGAGGAGGAAGAGGGAGTGTTTTATTTTTTTTGAAAACGCCAGTGATCACACGGTCTATCGAGGGACCGTGTGACAACTGGACGGTCTCCTATATGACCAATTAAAACTCTAACAGTGCGCTCCACTTAAACGGCCAGATTATAGCCGTTCGGTTCATTGGGCGGCCTTACAAAGGGCCGTTCATCTTCACGATCTTATTCAAACTGGCAATGCTTGAGCGGCCCCATATGGACCGTTTCTATTCAGGAGCGGTCTGTTCCTAGACCGTTCATGTGCTGAAACAATGATAAAGAATGCTTTTTGAGCCCCACTTTGCTGCATTATGTGACTAAATTGAAGATATTTTTGACTCGAATGGTTATTTCATGATGTAATATTGCAAAACTTTGTTCATGATTCCTTTGCAGCATCACTCCAACTTGCCTTCCGCTGCCATCAGGTAAGTCAGGTAAGTATTTCGATCCCTATATCCTTTATTGCACTACTATATGGTATCTATGCTATATTATCTCGGGAACCAGTTGGTTATCTATATATTCCAGGATCTGATGGTCCCCTATAACAAAAATAATGATGATCCAGGTTCGTGTGTTTAATCATCGGATAGGCCGTTAGGTTGGGAAAATTAGGGGATGACGGTTCTATCTCGCACGCTGTGGTTACAGATAGTGTCATGACCCTGATTACCCCGGTCTAGCAATATTATTCTCGAGTATTTTTATTTTTTGCCTTTCTTTGCATTCGTTTTAATGATTTCTTTTATGTTAGCCCAGCATGCATCATACACATCTTTTGAGCATTCATGACCCATGGTCTGTCTGAAAGTACCTCATTTGTGATGGATGATTGTGCGTTTATGATTTTTTGGAGTAAGAGGAACTATTCCACTCAGAGTTGGAAAGTTTTCTCTGGTCTGTTCACCTGGTTTGGTTGACTGAAGGTCCTTGTCTGGAGTCTTAGTCCGTTTCTTTACTTTTGCTACTTGCTCCGATCCCCTCATTGGTCCGAGAGATTGTGTCCCCCATGAGGTTGATCCTGTGCTTTCCTTTTCGTTTACTTAGTTTCTCCAGACTGGTGTCGTTTTGGTCTAATCATTCCCTGTGTTTGGTTCAGAGTTTTCTGGAAGATTCCTATAGCTCATTGGCGATAAAACGGGTGTCTTTTACCTTAACGCCCGCTTTTCAGTCCACTCCACTTCATTTTCGCTTCATCTCCATGTTCCATTTCACTTTCGCTTCACCTCCGCTCGTTCCCCTGCAAAGAGGACGCTAAGGAGGGGCATCTGTTGACACCCATTTTTTTGCCTATGAGTTGGGTTATTCCTCTTACCATTATTTATTGATGCCTCGAGTTATCCATTACTCATTGGGCTATTTCTAGGCACGTCTTTGGGCTTATTTTATGGGTATCTCCCTCCCTGGCTAGGTCTGCTCTCGAATCGGGCTTAATGGGCCTTGATTTCGCTTGGTTTTTTGGGCTCATTTATCTCATTTCATTAATTTCAAACGTCGAGGCTATACACGGTCTATCGATTGACCGTTCAGTGATTAGGCGGTCTGTTTGGAACCGTTTAGAAGCTCAGATCGATTTATTGGATATTTATTTGATTTTCTGAATTTTCACTGACATGCCTTTGCATGGTATGAGTTCAGCCATTTACATCCATTAAATGGCCTGGCGTTAGACCGTCCAGCTCCCAGAGTCCTAAGCCGGTTGATTTTTCAGATAATTATCCTATTTTTTTGGATTTATCACCGACATGTGTACACGGTCTAGCATTGGACCGTTCCATCATTGAGTGGTCTATCGTTAGACCGTCCTATCCGAAAGAGTCCAACGCCTTGATAGCCGGTCAGTTTGGTGGATAATTGGATAATTTCCTATTTTATGTTATTTATCACCGATAGCATTAGACGGTCTAGCAATGGACCGCCTACATGACTGAGCGGCCTATCGAGCGACCGTGTACAGGCCCGAGATCTGTGGATTGTTTGATTTTTCTTTCTCCATCCGTGGTTAAACCCATAACTTCTCGCACCCATTTCTCCATGGTTTCTCCACCAAATGGGGTGCCGTTTGATCCTGGTGGAAGATTAGAGTATTATCTACGGATTTTATTTAATAATCTCAGATTAATATCCATTAGAAAATCTAATTTCAAGGTTGGACTTTTAGGGCTCTATAAATAGAACCTCTAGTCTAAGCTTGAAAAGGGGGAGATCCAAGGTCGACGTCGAAGCTCTGCCGAATTCTTGAGCGAGCTGTAGCCAGGGAGGGAGGCTTTCTACATCCCTTTCAAGCCTCCGGTTCAGGGAGTAGTCGTTGTTTGGTGTTTTAGTCTAAGTTTTTAGTTGTCTTTTCATCCATTGCATGCTTCTTTTATCACCCTTTCATCCACATTTTTCATTGCTTCATATCATTCTACACCCTCCTATCTTTTCCATGCCCTATAGGGGTTTAAAAACCACCCCAGGTATCGCCCATTCCGCGTTATTATGTTAATTTTTCCTTTTGTTCTATAGTTGCCACACCTTCAAGGGCTAATTTGGGTGTTATTCTCTGGTCTTCTACGTTGTTTTGCAGGTCAGCATCAGCACAGCACGAGGCCCATCCCCTTTGGCCGGTCGGAAGGGGTGGAGGATCAAGTCCTACATCTTGGAGTTTGGCAGCATCACACGGTCGTCATCCGTCCGTCTGTAAGGATACACGGCCCTGATCGGACCATGCAACGCCTTCCTGCGGCCGTCTTCAAACCATTTGGGGCCAGACCAGTCTTCGTCCCGCTTCCTTCTCCAGCACTGTAAGCGGTCTATCGAGCGGTCGTTCCATCCAGTGAGCAGTTCCTCCTAGACCGTGTATGACTGTCAGTGCTGTACTTCGGGCGAGTGTCTTCTCCCTTTTCCAAGGTACGTAGTACTCTTCGGTACCCCGTGTCTTGGTGGCGATCACGATCACACACACCTCTCCACCCTTTCTTTCCTTCATTTTTGATTGTCTTTTCATCTTGACCTAGAAAGGTAAAAGGGAAGAAGAAAATAGGGGGGGAAACATGTCAATACACAGCTCCACACTTTGATGGATCCTCTCCCATTTGCTCGGTGGGGGATTGACATACTGGGACACTTCCCTAAAGCACAAGGGAGAAAGAAGTTCCTCATAGTTGTCATCGACTACTTCACCAAATGGGTCGAAGCTGAACTATTGGGGAAGATAACAAGTGAAGCAGCTTGGAAGTTTGTGCTGTGAAGCATCATTTGCCGATTTGAGATCCCAAGGGTTCTCACAACCGACAATGGCAGACAGTTCACGAGCACTGCCTTTCAGGAAAAATGCTCGGAGTTGGGGATCTGAAACCACTACACTCCAGTGGGACACCCCCAAGCCAATGGGTTGGTGGAAAATGCCAACCGAACCCTCCTTCATGGCATCAAGACCCGTCTGGACCAAGCAGGAGACTCATGGATCGACTCGATCCCTGGCATTCTATAGACCCACCGGACCACCACTAGAGCTGCCACCGGAGAGACACCTTTTCATCTCACCTACGGAGCTGAGGCAGTGGTTCTAGTGGAGATATCCAACCCCTCGCTACGAGTGGGACACTTCGACGAAGCTTGGAACAACCAAGTGATGCGGGAGAACTTGGACCTGGTCGAAGAAGACAGAACGCACGCTCAAGTAAAGCTCGCGGCGTATCAACAGAAACCGGCTCAATACTACAACGCCCAAGTTAAGGAGCGACACTTCTTCCCCGGTGGTCTAGTTCTACGGTGAGCAAGCGTGGCTGACCCACGGGGAGCCACAGGAAAGCTCACATCAAACTGGGAAGGCCCGTATAGGGTAGCGGAGACACTCGGCAAAGGAGCGTACAGGCTAGTGACGCTGGGGGGGAGAGAGGTACCTAGGACGTGGAACTCCGTCAACCTCAGAAAATACTTCCAGTAAATCGTCACCAGCCGTACTCCACTAAGGTAAGTTACCTACAAATAATGAAGAGGTAACCTAAAGGTTTTCCTAGAGGCGAGCACCCCTCCCTTTGAAAACGAAGAGGTAACCTAAGGGTTTTCCTAGAGGCGAGCATCGCTCCCCTTGAAAATGAGAAGGTAACCTAAGGGTTTTTCTAGAGGCGAGCATCGCTCCCCTTGAAAATGAGAAGGTAACCTAAGAGTTTTTCCTAGAGGCGAGCACTGCTCCCCTTGAAAATAAGAAGGTAACCTAAGGGTTTTCCTAAAGGCGAGCACCGCTCCCCTTGAAAATGAAAATGTAACCTAAGGGTTTCCCTAGAGGCGAGCACCACTCCCCTCGAAAATGAGAAGGTAGCCTAAGGGTTTCCTAGAGACGAGCACTGCTCCCCTCGAAAATGAGAAGGTAGCCTAAGGGTTTCCTAGAGGCGAGCACTGCTCCCCTCGAAAATGAGAAGGTGACCTAAGGGTTTCCTAGAGGCGAGCACGGCTCCCCTCGAAAATGAGAAGGTAGCCTAAGGGTTTCCTAAAGGTGAGCACTGCTCCCCTCGAAAATGAGAAGGTAGCCTAAGGATTTCCTAGAGGTGAGCACTACTCCCCTCGAAAACAAGAAGGTAGCCTAAAGGTTTCCTAGAGGCAAGCACCACTCCCCTTGAAAACGACGGCAGTAAACAGATGGAGGGCACAAGCATGGCAAGGATACGCGCACAGAAGGGCGACCAGAAACACGTCATGCGAAAAGCTCCCATTAAAAGGTACACAATAGTATCAACTCAAAATAAAGAATTTATATTTCTTTAGTCAAGATACAAGTTTCCAGAAATCGGCAAGTGACCCTCATGCGGGTAACATACAAGTACAAGGAGAGACAAAACGTGCTCGATCATGGTGATGTACAACTCCAATAGTTCACTTCCCGGCACCGTCCTCTGCCAACAACCATGATGAGCCCCTGGGCGGACACCCAGCCCCCCTTTTTTTTTGTTCTGTGGAAGGGTGCCAACAGTGAAGCCACCTATGCTAGAGAAGAGGGACAAAACCCCCTAGACCAACAAAGGGCTTCACTGGTAGAAAACCTGCACCAGGAAAACTAGGCCAGTTACTCCGGCCACCCCTGGTTGAACGGGGGGTAGTGGTGCAACAAAGCCCGCCCATTACAGGGAACCAACAGGCCTACACAACCCCACCAACGGTGGGCACTAGAGCAATGAGGCTCCCACATTACGGAGGCCGGTGCAGTGCACTAGCCATGCCTGCAAATTGGCAGGCAGGCCTTGCTACCCCGCCTGTAGCCATCTTCAAGCAGAAGAGTCTTCCTCTCGGCTCGGGAAGATGCTTCCACCCCGGCTTGCCGAGTGAAAGAAGGGAAAATAGCCCTCGCGCCATTACACCCTCCATCCCGCCAGGAGGAAAATGCTCCAGTAACGGGAAATATCTCATCGCGCACCTGTGAGCAAAGGAGGAGTAGTTATGTACCACAAGGGCAAGATAAACAACAAAGGAGTCAAGGCCAGCTAGTAGGAAAGGCAAGTACAGGGAGATCCCTTGTCTCCCTAGGGACGGAACCTAGCCGGTTCAAGGAGCAGGACCCCCCTGCCGACATATAAGCGATTGACCTCGGCCAAGGCCTCGCGTCAACCATCCAGGTACCCAAGCTTATACTACTCAGAGGCAGGGCCACCCTCTCCAGGCATAGGCCATTGCCGCCAAGGCGCCGGGGCAGGGTCCCTCCGGAGGACCAGAGGTTGACGGCAAGCTTGCGGAAATTCATCATCCGATGATGTGCCAGACTCACCAGACGACATCCGGCAGAAGGCCTCACTCCTCACAACTCACCCAGCGCGAGATGGACGTAAACACACTGGGGGGAACACTATTTATAAGAAGAAGCGAAGTTCCCAAAAGAATGAGGACTCCTACCGCCTCAATTAAATCTATGGAAACCGAAGTGATGGATCTCGAAAGTCGCGCCCTTTCAGAGCCGCCATCAAGGACACCACTTCGTATCCCCAGAGGATCTCTCAGCAGTTCGAAAAAAGGGAAGTACACGGAAGAAATCTCAAGGTTTACAAACAAAAGGAAGGCTTCCATTTCAAAGTGAGGAAATTACAAAATAAGGATACTGCCTTGGAAAGTGCAGATAAAAGTAACAAAATCAAAGACAGCAAGGGACATCCTCTCAAGGACCTGCTCCAGTTACATCATCACGTGCCCTGGGTTCCGCAGGCGCACGTGCAGTAGCAACATCAGGAGAAGGTGGCTCGTCGACCAAATCCACCACGGCAACATCAGCGGGTGCTTGCTCACCCGCGCTTGGCGTCGACCTCTCGGCTCCCGCCTCTACGGTGTCGGGCTCCTCCTCTCCGTCATCAGCATCCGAGCCGTAAGGAGTTGAAGGAGGGGGGATGACCGGGGCCACAAGGCCAATATTCTCCGTTGTGGCCTTCATAGCGGCACTTTAGCCCTCTCGAAAGCCACGATCACGGGTCGGCCCGTAGAATTCCAAGGCCGCCTCTATCAGATCATCCCGGTAAGCTGAAGAGGAACGGAAGTTCTCCACAGCTTCCTCGCCAGCCGAGGACAGGGATGAACGCAACTTGGCGAGCTCTGCCTCGGCCTCCATGGCGCGAACCTCCGCCTCCGACTTGGCTGCTCGCTCCCCGGCTACGTCGGCCCACTCACGAAAGGAGTCCCGATCGCGCTCCATGTCGGTGAGGGCTAACTCTAGTTGAGCCAGCCGCTCTTGAAGTCCGGCATTAGCAGTCTCATACCTCTTCAAACCCTCTTCGGCTCCCGCCTGAAGGGCCCGGCTGGCCTCCAACTCACGGGCAAGATCGATGAAGTGGTGCCTCCACAACCCGAGGGCACTAACGAACAGACACGCACTCCTCGTTGCAACGGCCGTCAACTCCTTTGTGGTCTCGGGACCAAACTCCCCAACGTGCTCGTGTCAGCGTGCACTCTGCACCATGAGGTCAATGATAGTCGCAACCCCGGGTAGCCCGCCGTCAAGTCCTCAGGCTGCGAGGACTGACCACGTGAAGGGATCCTCGGTGGGGGGAGAGAACCAACTTCGGCAGCAGCAGGAGCTTTGCCTCTTTCGCGCCCCCGCCCTTCGGAGGCGGGCACCAGAGCAAGAGCTACCGGCACCTCAATTGATGGCGGTGGAGGAGCGCCAGGGGGAGGCGCCTCAGACGAAGAGGGAGGCGGGACACGACTCCTATCCGGGGTAGAACCTCTCCCTCTCTTCCTCGACCAGTGGCGACTGTCCATCTCTGCCAGCTCATCATCAGTCAGAGGCACCTTGCGCGCCAAGCAGGCTCTCGAAGCCACCAACTCCCGTTGTACGAGGAAATCACCTTCGAATCTTACACTCTAGAAAACCCTCTCTTGGACTACTCTCAGCCCCCTGCAGAGTGCTCGGCAACTGAGAGTAGGGGGGAAGTGAGGAGGGTAAATCCAGCCTAGCCCACATTTGGCCAAGTAACGACCGGCCTATGCTAAAGAGCTTTCGATAAGCGTGCCCAGAAGGTGGACGTACGGGTGTGGCCCACTAAGGTGAGGCCCAACCCAAGAGAGCATCGTAATCCACAAGGCGTAAGGGTTACGGCCAAAGCGCAGTTCTCACCGGAGAACACTCTGACGACCGACAGTTGCCCCCACGACGTCGGTCTTGACCCCGTAACAGGCGAGCATGCCCCATGAGCGCCGTAAGACTCACCCAGGGACCGGCCGGAGCCGAGGCAATCGCCCCCCCAACGAGAAACTTCCGCCAATTTAGCGGAGAAGGTTACTCTACTACGGGTACCCTTCCCTATCAGGGGATGAGGTCCCTCACTCTAGGACAGCCCCTATAAAAGGGAGATCGACAGAGAAGAGAGGTACGGTGGATTCTTCTACCAAAATACCCCCACACGAGAGATCCTTCTACACTCTCCAAGACTCCTCGCTGAGAGCAGAGCAACCAGACCTACAATGACAACAGAGAGACTGCCTGCTACGTATTGACACCCGTTTTTTGCCGATAAAGTTGAGTCATTTCTCTTACTCCCATTTATTGATGCCTCGAGTTGTCCATCACACGCTGGGCTATTTTCTGGCACGTTCTGGGCCGATTTTATGGGTAGCCTCCCTCCCTGGCTAGGTCCGAGTTGATTCAGGGCTTAATGGGCCTTGGTTTTGGTTGATTGAGCTTTTTTATATGAGATTCAAGCGCCCATATACATGTACGGTTCATCCCTGGCCGCTCAATCAATGTGCGGTTGATCGTAGGCCGTCCATACATTTTTGAATATTTTGGTTAATTTTCTGAATTTCCACCGACAAGCATTTATGCGGTCTTCTTCTAGCCGTCCAAAGTGATGGACGGACGGATGGTAGCCTTTCTTCTCCCAGAGTCCTACGCTTGGTGGTTTTCTCAGATAATTACCTAATTTATCTATTTATCATCGACAAGGCTAGAACGGCCGGCCTTTGGCCGCTCTTCCTCTTGAACGGACTAATCCTAGCCGTTCATTTGTGAGAGTCCAACGGCGAGATTCTCGGTTGGTTTAATGGATAAATGGTGGATAATTCCTCTATATTTGATTTTTCACCGACGGGGTTGGACGGGCAAGGATGGGCCGCCCATATGGATGTGTGGTCTATCGTAAGACCGTTCATCTGCTCGTTTGCTGAAGATTCAACAGATTTTCTCTCTCTCCTCGTGGATTTATCCTAAACTTCCTCCGATGATTTCTCCGCGAATCCTTAACCATTTTGAGTGCCGTTTCTTCCAGATGAAAGATAATTGAATTATCTTCATCTTTTATTTGATTATCTCGACCTAAAAATGCATAGAAACCCTAATTTCGGGGTTAGCATTTGGGGGTTCTATAAATAGACCCTAAAGGCTACCTTTGAAAGGGGGAGATTTTGGTCGACGGCGAAGCCCTGCTGAAATCTTGAGCGACCTAGCACCAAGGAGGGAGGCCTTCTACATCCACACAGGCCTCCGGTTCAGGGAGTAGTCCTAGTTTTGAGTCTTTTACATTTGATAGTCCCATTTTTTTTCTCATTGCATGCTTGTTTTTACACGTCCATTCTCCCACGTTTTCTTTGTTTGCACTACCATGCACACACCCTCCAACATTTTCTGACGCCCCCAAGGGGTTTAAAACTCCCCAGGTATCCCCCCACTTCACTTAGTTATGTTTATTTCTTCCCGTTTGAGCATTTGCTACGCTTCACAGTTCTGATATTGGGTTTTGCTTTGTGTTCTACACTCTATTTCGCAGGTCAGCAACCCACTAGCACGAGGCCCATCCTTTCTGGCCGGCCGGAAAGGGTGGAGGTTGGACTCTTACAACTTCTGGCGTGGTGGTCTTGCGCGGTTCCCCTACGTCCGTTCAAGAGGAGGTGCGGTGGATCTTTGACCATTCTTCTTCCAACTGTGGTTACCTTGGAGCCGCTCATCTACCAGTAGTTCTACGTCCTGCGTCCTCTACAGCATTGACGAGAGGTCTGTCGTGAGGCCGTTCAACGTGAAAGGCAGTTCTTCACAGGCCGCGCATCCCTGCAGTGCTTCTCATAAGGCGAGTGTCTCCCTCTCTTTCCAAGGTACGGTGTGTCAGTCACATTAGGCACCTTGGTGGCGATCACCCTTGTTTACTTGCTTCTATACCCCTTCTATTTTCCATTTATTTCTCACATCGATTTAGTAGAAGGGATAGGAAGACATCTTTTAAGCCGGTAAATAAATGAAGCGTAAGTAAAAACATATCAACAGCCCATTTTTTGGCGATCACGGTGGGACACCTAGTGCCCATCGTGCTAGTGATTTGCTGACCCTTTCTTTTGCTGTGTTAGTCCTTTTTTGAAGTGGTTGCAGGTTGGGTCACATTCTCTATCCTATAGAACTTGAACGACTCTCACAGGGCTATCCAACGTTTATGCGGCTGAAGATTCACCGTCCTTCTCTGCGAACAGTGCCACTTCTCCTCCAAGCTTGCTGTCGCGAGCGGTCTCCGACCGCCCGTTCATCTTTCCTACGGCTTGTGTTTGGCCATCCATCTTGCTGGCACAGGTACGCCTCTGTCCCCATACTACTGGTTTGGTTGCTATTACGCAGTTTCTGCAGGTCCGTCCCAGCTTTTACACGGTCTATATGGTGACCGTTCAACCTGGTACGTTTCTGATTACTGTCACCTTTCATTCGAGAGTTTTTTGATTTTCATGATTAGTCTGTCGTTACTCCCTGGATCATACGGTTGTCTCTAGACCGTCTATCTCCTTGCGCGGTCTTACAGAGACCGTTCTTGTCATGCTACAGTGCACCCGTGATTCACTTTGATTGCCGTGTTGTATGATTGTCATGACATTTGGTGCTGATTATTGATCTCCCCCTGCTCTTATATCACTGTTGCATGCTTGCTCCCATTGTTCACATATTCGATTGATCATTGATTGCTAGTTGCTAGGCTAGACTTTGCATGCACTCCGGTGCACATAGGGGCATACATTCTGTTCATAGTAGTTGCATTCCTACCGAGGTAGGGTTTCCTCTCGTCTCCATACTCCTTGGAGCCGACTAGGGGACCTTGCTGAGGACCTCCGTAAGCCCCCGTGAGCCGTGGATTCCCACACAGACGTCGGGCAGGTTGTACCGTATCCACCCCCAGTTTAGGGTTTGCATCCGTGAGAGAGAGAGTTCCGTAGAGTCACCCAGTTCCTCATTTCCTACCCTGATTAGGTACCTTGTGGTTGAGCGAATTTATACATTAATTAATCCACTAAGGTCCTAGAAGAGGAATCTAAAAATTATCGCGCATCATTTGACAACTTGGTTGCTTAAGTGGTTGATTCTCCTCTCGTCTCTCCCCTCCATTGAATGCTTGGTTGTTTGAGGCTTTGTTTTTTTCTTTGGTTAGGATTGTCTGCCTTAGTCGTGGAATTATTTCCTTCCCTCAGGATCACCTCCTAGGGTCAGTTCTTATTTCCATTCTTACCTTAATCCTTTGTTTGATTCGTCATCCCCCATGTCGTCATACGACTTCTCCCATTCCCACGAGGATTCTCTCCCTCGCAGACTTCTTGAGGACCCGCCCAGGGTCGCCCATGTGCAGGGAGGAGAGGGGACTGCCCCTCCTTTCCCGACCATTGCCATCGGGGGCACTCAGCCCTCCCTTCTTGGTTCTTCCACACAGAATTCGGCCAGTCAAATTCTTAATTTGATGGCCCAGCTTGATCCCTCCCAGCTCCACCTTATACGGCAAGCTCTGCAAGGGGCAGAGCCCCGTCCTCAGTTCCTTCCTATGGCGTGACTGCCGCCACCACCACTACGTCTCCTGTTGTTGGGTCAGCGCCCGTCCCCGCTGCCCCCATTGATCTCACTCCCATCCGTTCCCAGGTGCTCCGATATCCCAGTATGGAAGCGGGCCAGGCCTCCACCTCGGCCCATCAGTATCTTGATAAGGGGAAGGCCCAGGTCCCCTCTGGTTCTTATCTTGATCCATACACTACAATCTCTCCATCGCCGCAGGCCCCTCTGGCCCTGGCTGATTTCACTCGTTTACAACCCGGGGCCGCCCAATTGGCTCACGCGGATATGGGCCCTTCCTTGGCCCATTATCCATCCTATGGGCGCCCCTCCCAGCCGGTTCACCCGTCAGTTCCTCATCCGGGATCCGTCTTTCCTGCTCAGTCTCCTCCTTCCCGGGAACGGGACCTCCTTAATAAATGGGCTGCTATTCAGCAGCAGATTGACCTCCTCCATAAGCGGGTAGGCCCTCAGTCCATTGCGGATGTCCGTATTCCTAACTTCCGAGAAATCCAATTGCCTCCTCAGTCCGAGCTCCCCGTGTATCGGAAGTATGACGGGAATGGCAACCCATTCATTCATATCAGGGAATTTCTTTACGAGTCGGCGTAGTTCCAGCATGACGAGCGTCTGATGGCATATTTGTTTCGCCGATCCTTGGAAGGGGTCACCCTTGAGTGGTTCTATACATTGCCTTTGGAGGAGGCCGACAGTTTCAAGACCGTGAAGGAGAAATTCATCACCAAATTCCAAGATCGGGTCGGTCCCGAATATTCTTTCACCGACCTGGTTGCAGAAAAGATGAAGCCGGATGAAGACTTTGATGTATATGCAGATAGATGGAGGCAGATGGCCTCGCGTGTGCCCGGGCAGATCCCGGAAGAAGAAAAAGTAAAGTTGCTGATTTCTAATGCTACTCCGACGTTCCGGAATATTTTGGCAATGAACGACATTTCTAACATGCACCAGCTGTACAGTCGGACCCGATTTATCCAGACCCAATTTAAGGACTCCCCCATCCATTCATTGTTTGAAGCCCAGAAATCCAAGACTACCCGAAAATCCCAGGGCCCAGTTACTGAGGGAGTCCAAATCAACGAGCAGGTCCAGGCTGTTCAATTCCCTAACCAGCCTGCTTCACCCCGTTTCTAGCAACCACCACGCAACCCCCAATTCGCCGCCCCACAAGCTCCCCGACCCACTTTCCAAGCTCCTCAGCATCCACAACAACCACCACCACCTCAACAGCCACAACAGCCACCCCAGTACCACAATGTTCCCCCACCCGCTGGTTATGGGCCTGCTCGGCCGGGGCCCAAAAGGGCTAATTATCCACCACTGCCAGAAACCCTCCCTGACATATTTTCAGCTCTAATGTACACTGGTGGCATCCAATTGCCTCCGAAAACGTTAGAATTGGAATCCGACAGTCGATCAGTCCAGGTATTGCATATACCATTGGCAGCTCGGGCACACCATAGAAAGATGCTTTCAGGTTAGAGATTTAGTGTATGATCTGCATGAGGGCCAAAGGATTGATTGGGCCCAAATGCATATGATAATTGAAGATATAAAGGAGAGACGAAGACAAGTAAGGCCGCAGCAGGCGGCGCCCCAGCAACAGCAGTTCCAACAACAACCCCTCCAACAACAATAACAACAACCCCTACAGCAGCAGCAAGCAAGACCTCGGGATTCACCAGAATCCCATGCCAGTACATCCACCCGCTCCTCAGTAGCAACCACAACAACAGTCGCTGGCTCCGGCTCAAGTTAATGCAGTCCATTGCCCAACCCCCAACGCTAGATGGTCCTTTGACGATGAGACCCCCGCCCATCTCCTGGCCTTCCACCACACTAACCCCGCGCCTTCCGTTCCCTCCATCCTCCGACCCACCACCTTCACTACCGCTCCACCCACTATCCCTTCCCTACCACTCATCACGCCCACCACATTCCCCACCATGCCGCCAGTCATTCAGCCATCACCCTCCGTGCCTTCCATCATCACCCCTCCACTTAACCCTTCACCCATCACCCCTCCACCAGGGCCCATCAGGCCAACCCCCGTCACCCTCACTTCCATTTCTACCCCCCCCCCACATACCCCACTGGGTCAAGCGGGGGCCCGTCCCAAGCCGTGCCGGCACAACATTGCGCCCTTCGGAGTGGGCATCCATTTCATAGAGTTTTCCCTTCCTCTGGTGTGTCTGCACCCAACCCCCAAGTTCCTTCCCCTACGGCTGAAGCAGAAGAAGTAGACCCCATGCCGGGCATGAAGTACGACTTGCTACAGCACTTGGACCAGATGCCGGCCAAGATCTCAGTTTTGGAGTTGATTAAGAAGTCACCGCTACATCAAGACGCCTTGAAGACCTTTTTGCAGAAAGTTATGGTAAATGAAGATGTAGCTGCGGATAGTTTACCTACGGTGTTGGCAACTATTACAAGGGGGCCTTTCCATTTCATTTTCAGAGATAGAATTGGCACCCCCAGAAGCGCGACAGATGCCACTTTGCATCACCATTTCTTTAAATAAAGTGGCGGTAGAATCAGCCCTAGTGGACACGGGAGCATCAATAAGTGTGTGTCCGTTAAGTACCCTCCGTGCATGCAACATCTCAGAAGAAATGTTAAAGCCCACATCGACCACAATAGCAGCGTATGATAACTCCAGGCGTGCTTGTCATGGGGTCGTAACTGTTCAGGCCGAGCTAGGGCCTTTGGTCATGGACGTGGAATTTTACGTATTGGACATAGACCGAATGTTCAAAGCAATTCTGGGTCGTCCATGGATAAACAGTCTGAATGCCGTGCCCTCGACTGCCCACCAGTGTTTGAAGTTTCCATTCCAAGGGCGGGTGGTCAAGGTGAAGAGTTTTCCATTCTCCAGAATGTTGATGCGATAGCAGCTAAGATTCTCCCTACTCTGTGGCGGAGTAACAGGCCAATTCTATCTGTGATGGACTTAAAATACTCATGGGCATATGCGTCACGCAAGCCCGTCACTGCGCCAGTCAATGTAAAAATTAAGTCCAAGATTAGAGATTCGAAAGGGTGGCGCATGATCTTAAAGTTGGGTTATCAGCCGGGCTTGGGTCTCGGCGCACAACTACAGGGGCGAACTAAGCCTGTCCCCAAAGGTAGAAAGATGGGCCGCCGAGGCCTTGGCTACCGCGAGACAGCATTGTCCATTCTGGGAGACTCTGGGCCACTGACGTGGGATTACCATCAACACTTCGTGAAAGGCCCGCTGCAGCCCGGCACTTTGAAGAAGCCGCCACCCTGCCCTGAGAAGAAGATTGATGCTGCCTATGATGTTGCTGACCCACCGCCGCCACTGAAGGGGCTAGTGGGTGATATGGAAGATTTTTGTGTCTGCTTTGAAAAGATGTTCAGTCAAGAAGAAGACCGACCGAAGAAGAAGGAGATGCAGCTGGTGAAGCATTCTCCAACGCAGCTAGTCCGCCGGAGGCCACGGGAAGCGGGGAGCTCTATCACTACCTTTTCTCTGTCCCCATCCCGTCTTGCCTCTCTATTTCAACAATTGGAATTTGTCCCCCGTTCCCCTCCGATTATGGTCGACCCGTATTTCACGGAAAGACCACCTGAAATTCTGTTCGTGCCGTGTGCATGTGGGCGCTGCCCACCTATTGATCTTTCAACTCTGTTTACTCCTCCTCCCCCCAATGCCCAACTCCATGAGATGTGGTTTCGATCCTCTGATCCATTCTTCGATTGCATCTTCCCCGATCTGTTTCCCATGCAACTCCCTCCTCCCCCGTCTTCTTCTTCTTGTTGCGTGATCTCCTCCGAATTCCAAAAAAAATGCCAATTTTAAAACGGAGGTTTCTATGGAAGATTACGCTGTTTTCAGTCCATCCTCTTCCCAGGGGCACGAGGCCCCTGCTTCTTTCCCAATAGATTTCTTATCTCCTAGGTTAGATGTACAGTGTGCAGAATCTCCTAGGTTAGTTGAGTCAGTTGGGGTAGAGTCTAGTTCTAGTCTAGTTAGCCCATCCACGTCTGCGGCGCACCCTGTGATGCGTCATCCTAAATCCATCCCTGATAGGTTTCTGCAAGACTTGGCCGAGAGATGCCATGCCCTTCTTAAGTGCCCGGAGTTTGTAGAGACCGCAATTGTTTTAGAGGATGATGAGGAATTGGGAGGGGTGTGGAGCAATGACGGATTGGGAGTGTATGAAATTGTAGATGGGAAGGACCCAGCCGATGATGAGGAAAGCGATGTGGATGACACTGCCGATTTATACGCGCAAGGTTTGAAGAGGTTTGACGAACCGTCCTCGGTAGTGGATGAACCCACTAAAGAAATTAATCTCGGAACAGAAGAGGATCCCAGGCCCATACTTATTTCTGCTAATCTCCTTCCTCAGGTTGAAGAGGAGCTAATCAAGGTGTTGAGGGAGTACATCGATTCTTTTGCCTGGTCCTATGAGGACATGCCAGGTCTTGACCCCACGTTGGTTGAACATTGATTGATTCTTAAACTAGGGGCAACACCCGTCAAGCAAAAAGTAAGAAGATTCCACCCGCAGATGGCCTTAAGGATAAAGGAAGAAGTCGATAAATTACATAAGGCCAGGTTTATTAGAGTTATTTTATATCCGCAATGGGTGGCAAATATAGTCCTAGTGATGAAGAAAGATGGCAAAATTTGGATTTGTATTGATTTCAGGGATTTGAATAAGACATGTCCGAAAGATGATTTCCCGCTTCCTCACATTGATGTATTAGTTGATAACACGACTGGGTATGAGGCCCTCTCATTCATGGATGGTTAATCTGGATATAACCAAATCCGTCTTGCTCCTGAGGATCAAGAGAAAACCTCGTTCACTATGCCCTGGGGCATGTACTTCTATGTCGTTATGCCGTTTGGATTGAAGAATGCATGTGCTACTTATCAGAGGGCAATGATGGCTATCTTCCACGACATGATGCATGTGTACTTAGAAGCTTACGTGGATGACATTCTGGTAAAGTCAAGGTCCAAAGAAGAACACCCCGCCATTCTAGCCAAAGTGTTGCAAAGGGTTAGGGAGTATAAATTGAAAATGAATCCAAAGAAATGCGTGTTTAGAGTTGCATCAGGGAAATTACTTGGGTATATAGTCAGTAAACGGGGGATTCAGATCGATCCGACTAAAGCAAAGGCCGTTATGGAGATGCCGCCACCTAAGAACATCACTGAACTCAGAGGTTTGATTGGGCGCTTACAATTCATTAGAAGATTCATATCTCAACACTCGCAAAGATACCGCCCATTCTATGAATTGTTAAAGGCGGGAGCTAAATTCGAATGGAATGTACAATGTCAAAAGGCCTATGAGGATCTTAAGGTTTATCTTTCTAATCCCCCAGTTGTGCAACCACCCGTCCCTGGGAAACCCCTGATCCTATACATTTTAGTTATTGAGGACTCCCTAGGAGCTGTCCTGGCTCAGGTGGATGATGAAGGAAGGGAAAGGGTAGCATATTATCTCTCTAGGTTGTTTAATCTTGCTGAATCTAAGTAAAATGCCATGGAGAAGACTTGTGCAGCGCTAGTATGGGTAGCTCAGAAACTCAAACACTATTTTCTTGCCCATGAGGTTAAGCTGATCTCTAGAATGGACCCTATTCGTTACATGTTAGAAAAACCTGTCCTTTCTAGCCGATTAGCTCGCTGGCAGAGCTTTCTTTCCCAATTCGATATCACCTTCATCATCTAGAAAGCGATCAAGGGATACGCCATTACTGAGCATCTGGCTCATTCTCCTATCCCTCACACTGATTCGATCCAGGACGAGTTTCCTGATGAACACTTGGCAGTAATCACTCATCTTCCTTTTTGGTCTCTCCATTTCGATGGTGCTCTTAATTCTCAGGGCCGTGGAATCGGCGCCGTTCTCCTCACTCCGAAAGGAGTAACCATCCCTATTGCCTATCAACTCTCTTTTCCTGCCACGAATAATATAGCCGAGTACGAGGCTCTCCTTGTCGGTCTGAAGCACGCCTACCTCATGGGCGCGCGATATCTTAACATCATAGGACACTCTCAATTGGTGCTGCGTCAAGTTCTGTCAACTTATCGCACCGGTGACCCCAAGCTCAAGCCCTATCAAGATCTGGTCACGCTCTTGGCTAGGCAATTCCAGAAACTTATCTATATTCATACTCCTCGTTCTCAGAACATCCTAGCTGATGCACTTGCATCACTTGCTTCTTCTCTTTCATTTCCTCTCAGCCGCGCCATTGAGACCATTGTGGTCCAGCGGTTAGATGCTCCTTCTCTTCAGGATCCCTGGTTCGACAACCTTAGGAAATCTGTAGAAAGGAAGGTAGAAAGGGAAGAGGTGAAAGAATTTTCGTTAATTGAGCTTGAGGAGATCATAGAAGAAGAAGAATTGCCGTGGTATTATGAGATTGAACAGTATTACAGGGATGGTTCCTTTCCTGAGATGGCAAATGCCGAGCAGCGCAAGGCCATTCGATGAGCCGCCTCCAGATACACGATTGTTGCTGGAGAATGGTATAGGCGGGCTCTCAATGGAGTTCTGATGAGGTGTTTGGATGACGATGAGTCTTGGAAAGTAGTAGAAGCAGCTCACTCCAGCGAGTGTGGAGGGCACGTAAATGGGCAGGCGTTGGCGAAGAAGATTCTTAGGCAGGGCTATTACTGGCCAACCCTAGAAGAAGATTGTTCCACATATGTCCGTAGGTGCCTTCAATGCCAGCTTCATGCTGACAAAATCCACGCTCCGGCTTCTTCTCTCCATCCCCTCTCTGCTCCTTGGCCGTTCTCCATGTGGGCCTTTGATATCGTTGGACCTCTCGGTGACCCGAATTCCGCAGTCAAACAGAAATCCTTCATTCTAACGGCTACGAAGTACTTCACCAAGTGGGCGGAAGCTGAAGCTTATGCAAAAATCAAAGCCACCATAGTATGCCGCTTCATCATGAAGAATATCATCTCGCGGTTTAGAGTGCCAAGTGATATTATCACCGACAACGGGCCTCAATTCGTTTCTCAAGAACTCCGGGACCTCTGTAAGAAATTTAATATATCATTGCATCATTCATCACCATACTACCCCCAAGGTAATGGCCAGGCTAAGGCCACGAACAAAACCCTTCTTAAAATCATCAAGAAAACATGCGAGTCACACAAATTCGCTGATTGGGCCGATAAACTGATAGAAGCTCTATGGGCTTATCGCACCTCCGTCCGTACTCCCACGGGGCAAACCCCTTTTGCCCTCACCTATGGGATGGAGGCGGTACTCCCGTACGAGATCCTGATCCCTTCCCTAAGGGTGCAGCTAGACAAAGAACTTAATCTCGACGAGTGTCGAGAGACGTTGCTAGTCCAACTGGAACTCTTAGACGAGAAGAGACTTAACGCGGCCAATCACGTCTCGGTTTATCAAAAACGTGTCTCGCGGTATTTCTAAAAGAAGGTTATTGAAAGAAAATTCCAAGTGGGTAACATGGTTTTGAAACGTAAATTTATCAGATCAACATGTCCCAGGTCTAAGCTGCAACCTAACTGGGAAGGGCCGTTTGTAGTTAAGGAAGTCTATCCGGGTAATGCGTATCGTCTGATCAACGCGGAGGGTGAGGAATTACCGAATCCGTGGATTGGGCTATATTTAAAACACTTTTATCCATAGAGTCAAGCCAGCGATGGCCCGACGGCGGGGTATGCCTTCACTTGATCACAAAAGGAGAGCCCCGGTCTAACATTTCACACACTACACGATCGCCTGTGATTCGGTTTTCTTCTTTTGTGCAACACCGTCTCTCCCTTGGCCATGCTTAGGGGAGGGTGAGGATCCTTGCTTTTCTTCTCTCTCGGCTGAAAATAGGGGCAAGTGGTGAATAAGGGGGCGAGAACTGATCTAGACCCCCCGATAAAAGAGGTCTCAAATAGGGGCAGTCCGTTACGACCTTATTCCGTAGAATAAAAGAGCAAGAAAGAGAAAAAGAAAAGAAATAGAGAAAAGGGGCAAAAAAAAATCAAAAATCAAAGCTAGAAGCTCACCCAGAGCTCAAAGCTCTCAAGAGTCTGAAAGTCCCCAAAATGATGGAACTAGGCATGTCAAGAGTGGCAGTACAGTTTCCCCGCAGGACGTTATGAGCCCGGTCGTATGCTTGCCTAGAGCGGATGTAGGTTCGATGACAGACACAAAGCCCCGACGCAACATACCAAAATTCTTTGAAAAGGGGGTGTCGTGAGAAGAACTCAAGCCCTAAAAACCTCTATACCTATCGTCAGCTTCTCTGTTAAATCTTGTTTTATTTTCCAAGGAATGGATCCCGCCCCGGGTATGGTCTCGGTAGAAACACCGTTAAGCGAAATTGGCCCCGGCCACGGGCGGTCCCGTCTTAGCACATGTTGGACCAGGGAGACCCCTAGTGAGATGGGAGGTTCCCTGGCGTTAGGTTTAAGTTGGTTTCAAAATCCAACAAAAAATCAAATATTTCAAAATCAAAAAAATCAAGTATTTCAAAATCAAAAAAAAAATCAAATATGTCAAAACTCAAAAAAATAAAATATTTCAAAACTCACAAAAATCAAATATTTCAAAACTCACAAAAAATCAAATATTTCAAAACTCACAAAAATCAAATATTTCAAAACTCACAAAAAATCAAATATTTCAAAATTAAAAAAATCAGATATTTCAAAACTCAAAAAAATTAGATATTTCAAAACCCAAAAAAATCGAATATTTCAAAACTAAAAAAATCAAATATTTTGAAATCTAAAAAAATCGGATATTTTCAAAATTACAAAAAATGGGTTTTTTCATGACTTGCATGCATAGCATCCATTGCACTCATCTTCATCTTCGTCAGTTTGCCTATTTAATAAGGCTTACCCCCCTTGACCAAAAATCAAGGACCGGTCAATTCCTAACTTGCTATAGGCAAGGGGTTAAGCCTAAAACATATTTAATCTTTTCTTTTGTTTATATGTGTGCAGGGGCGGGTTGAAGCTCAAGGTTAGCACTTCAGTCAGTAAACGGCCCTCTGACGACCGTTCTATCCAATTGAAGTCATATCCCAACTTACTCAATCACACAAAGAAAAATTCAAGCTCCAACTAATTAATTCATCAATCTCATTCATATATCAAACTTTCTGAGCATAAAATCTCTACATTAATACCATCATGAAAAGAAGAAAAGAAAATCACTCAATCCTCCGCTGGGCATCCCCATGGGGACGAATCTCTCTCAGCTCTCTAACGTAGGCCTGGCGTGTCGTCGGGATCTTTGCAACCTCTGCTGGTAGGGTAAGCACCCTGCTCACCTCCCACATGATCAGGGCACTCCTGATCGCCTGCTCATCCTCCTCTGTACCGATCCTCCTCGCCTGGAGTGCGGGAAGGTGGGGTAGTGCTGGTAGAACAGTCCGGGGTAGTCCAACCTGTAGGTAGCACCGGTATGGGCAGTACATCGCCAGTGCGGTGTCGCTCACGAGCCTCAGATCTAAGCCTGGCCTCCTGGAAACTCTGACAGTGGTGTCACGGAAGAAGTCCGATCGCATCACGAACCAATCCAGGGGCAGCCTGTTGATGTGCAGTCGCCACTCGTCCTTAGTCTTCTTTTCTGCTGTCCTGCACTCTACCTGTGGAGAGAATCCGAATGCGCCGCCTATGAAGAAGAGGGGGTGGCTCCCGAAGATCCTGCTAGCTGAAGTGACATCCTCCTTATAGATAAATTTCATCCTGACACCCATCCAACACTCTAAAAGGATCATAGAGCCGAATAGAGGACCACCTAGAGCTGCTGAGGTGAGGCCCTCGTACAAATAGGCTAGGATGGCCTGCGAAATAGAAAGGCCCTGCCATAGGCCACTGATGGTACTAAGAAGGGGAATCTCTAGCACATCGTCAACTGAAGGAAATAAGATAGCCCCGCACAAGCAAATAGACACGGCCTTAGCTATAGTCTCATCCCACCCACACCGATTCCTACAATGTTCAACTACCCACTGGCTAAGAGGAAGAAGGTGAATCTGACGTGGGCTTATGAAAGTGTGGACGTCCTTGCTGTCTAGTATGAACCCTCCCAAGATGAGCCTAGGGTCAATAGGGGCAACTGTATGACACACTGAGTCTTCCTCTCCCACCTGAGACCTAGGGAAAGAGAAGTAGGTCTCTACCTCCTCTAGTAGGATAGTGGTCTCGAATGATGGGAAAATGAATGTATGAGTCTGAGGGTGCCAGATTTCTACTAAAGCCGAGATACTGTGCCAATCAAGAGAAAGCTTTGGGTAGTTCTGACCTAGTACTAGGAGAGGTTGTAGGTGCCAAGATCTCAGGATGGATGTCACTCCTAGGGGCAATGCGCGAATCATGGGAGCCATCTACTTCAAGGTGGAATAGCGCCTAGGGCCAGGAAGAAGCTGAGGTGGGAAGAAAGAAGAAGGAAGAAAAGAGAGAGAAAGGAAAGGCATGTAAGTAAATGAAAGAATTGAATTGAATGAATTCGTGATTAACTTACCTCTCTCAGAGGACTCGAGCTAAGATGTCGGGGGATCGCGGTCAGCCGTTGGAGCACTTCCCGCTCCTTTCTGGCCGACTTTGGCCCTACAAAAGATGCTCCCTCCATGGAACTCCCCTCCAAGGCCCTCTTCATGATGATTTGGTGATGAATGGCATAGGTTTTAAGGCTTAGAAGAGGGAGGATGTGTGAATCACGAATTTAGACTCCCCTCCTACTTATAGGGCTCGTTAGGAGGCCTAGGTCTCTTGAGATTGGCCTTAGATAAGTCTAGGGCGAGATAAGATAAGGTTTGGATTGAGTTAAATAGTTTATTCTCGGGTTAGGACTCTCCTACAGAGTGCCTTTCAAAGTCACAGGACATCCATTTGGACGGTCTCACGATAGACCTCCTATCTTATTGAGCGACCTCAGAGGAACCGTTTGTCACCTACCAGAGAGTTCGAGTGCTAAAGTTTGAGTGGTCTGAATTAGACCGTTTATTTGATCACACGGTTGATTATAGGCCATTATTTTCGTTGAACGGCAGAGAGAAGGCCGTTTAATGTCTCTTTTGGACGGTCTACTCAAGACCGTGCGTCTCTTTGGGCGGCCCACTTGAAACCATCCTTCTGATATGAGGCCTTCATTCAACAGTTGTGCACCTGTGCCACTAGTAGTCGTGTCCGTCACTCTTCTCACTCATTTGGTGTGGCTTTTCTCACTCATTTGGCGTCACTCTTCTCACTCAGTTGGCGTCCCTCATCTCACTCATTTAACGTCACTCTTCTCACTCATTTAGCGTCACTCTTCTCACTCATTTGGCGTCACTCTTATCACTCAGTCGGCGTCACTCATCTCACTCATTTGACGTCACTCATCTCACTCAGTTGACGTCACTCCTCTAATTCACACTTGGCTCTCTCTCGCTCACTCGTGTCGTCTCTCTCTCACTCTGTCGTGTCTCTCTCCTCACTCACTCACTCGCGTCATCTCTCTCTCTCTCGCTCGTGTCCGTCTCACTCGTGTCGTTGTCATAGTAAGTCATTTGCATTCATTCATACATTCATACATCCACAAAATCAAAACAAAGAAAGGCATATCACTATCATATCATATCATGTACAAAAGTTGGGCCCCGAGTACAAAAGTCAGGACTGTCCCTCTCCCTGGCCCCAGTCACTGTCTCCATCGCCCTCGTGCCTCTTTGGTGGAGGCATCGCTGAAGTCGCCTCGTCACGCTGACGTCGCCGGCGCTGCTCCTCCTCCTCGTTCCTTCGGTGACCGGAGGAACCCGTGAAGTAACTCCTCACAGAGCCGTGGGTGCCGTTGCTGCCACTCGGAGTCCCACTGCGTGATCGCTGGCTCATCTCCTTATAGGCCCGCAGCTCTCCACTCAGCCCGGACACCTTGATCAGAGCCCGATCCCGCTCCGCTCAGACCCGCACCAGCTCCTCCGCTCCAGCTCAGAGTCGCTCTAGCTCCGCTCGCAGAAGGGCCGTCTCGAGGGTGTCGGCTGGTCGGCTCTGTGCTGCCTCCTCCCGTACACGGGCAACCTCCTCCCTAGCCGCTGCCCCGCTCTGCTCTAGCTCTGTTCTAAGACGGGTCAGCTTGGACATCTGCATGCACATATCATTGTCAGTCAATTGCATTTCATAAGCATAAATAACAAGGGAAAGTGTCGTGCTTTGTGTACCCTCTCGGTGAGCGCCACCTCGGCCGCCTTGGCCCGCGCTACCATCAGAGTGAAGTCAGCCTCCCGCTCGGCCCGATCTGCAGGAGTCTGGGTAGAAGAAGAAGAAGGAGCATCGGCCCCCTGTCGCTGGGCCCCCTCGGCACGCTGCATCCAAAACTCTAGGTCAGTCACATTCATAACCATAATCATAAGCATTCACATAATTTAGGAAGTATAGGGTTTAGAAAACTCACCAGTAAGGCCAGGGCCTACCGGGCCTCGTCCCGCTCCCTGATGGTGGAGTGCAGGAGCCCCTGCAGCTCCGCAAGTCGTCCCTCATGGTCAATCTGCATTTAGAAGTCCCAGTGTCAGTGCATCATCATATAGAAATAATAAGCATAATAGGTAGAGTTTAAGTTTATAAGTTATACCGGTCGGTGGGCACCCCGGAACACCTGGTCCCAGTAGTGTCTAGCGTATGCGGTGTAGTACGCTGAGTCGCAGTCGGCTCGGGCGGTCACCACTCGCCCAAGAGCTATCCAGTCGGCCACCTGCGTAGCGTTCCTCGCCGTCCAATCAAACACTGCCACCAGGCCCCGGGTAGTCCTCGTCACGCGCTCCCCCGCCTTCTCAGGCGTCGGGAACTCCACCGCCGGCTGATGGACCCCGATGGTCCTCATCACCAGTCTATAGTATAGTGGCTCCACCGCATTCATGCAGTGAAGCCACACATCTCGTCCGGCGAAGGCGAGGGCGCCAACCACCCAAGGCTGACCCTCTTGGCCCTCCTCTGTGTAAGGTGTCCACCGTACCTGCAAGAAATAGAAAGTCGCATCATCATCATCATCATCTAGAATTGCATTTAATTAAAGAGTCTAAGTTTAGAAGCATACCAAGGCAAACGGTAGAGCATCCAAGTCATCCTGCAACTCTCGGACCTGTCTCCTGAGAGCTGCGGTCTCTCGAGGTGCTGTCCACCTCCGGGAGATTGGCAGGAGCCCAGGACAGGTCTCCTCACCTCTGCCTAGCCCACGTAGGTGTACATAGGCCCACACCTGCATCACAGCATCGTGTCAGTATTTAGGAAACATATAGAAGTTGCATAACTAAGTCTAGGGTAGGAATCGTACCTGGAGTAAGGGGGAGAAGCCCCCAAGCATGGTCCGACGGGCCGTCGAACTCAGCGTATCGAACAGGAAGGTGAGGACCGCCACTCCCCACGCGTAGTCGCCCACGTGGCTGAGCTCCTCAAGGAAGGGAAGGAACCGGCATCTCATCACGTCCGCCCTGGTGGAGAAGAGGAGTCACCCGAACAACAGCATCAAGAATCGTCGTAAAACTCTGTCTTCCTCTGCTCCTGGCTCTGCCGCTACTCTCGGTCTCGCCAGCTCGATCAGCCGCTGTAGGTGCTGCTCCGGCTTGTCACGCCCCGAACAAGGCGGAAATATCGGGACGTACAGTCAGAGGCAAGCAGGAAAGAGAGAGAACTAATCTAAATACACAAGTGCTATGGAAAGGAAATACTAAATGATCATTAAACAACCAAACTGATACAATAATCTCAAATGCAACTTAATACAACTTGGAATAACAACCACTAAGACTCAACAACAACTGAAACTAAATGATCTCCAAACACAACTAACAATAAGTACACCGCTAACACACTAGAACTGATACACTCAAGACATCACTCCTGCCCTTCCCCGTCGGTAAGCGCGTCACCTGAGAAGCCTGGAAAGGGGGAAACAACGGGGTGTGAGCTAACGCTCAGTAGGAAATAACAGACATGTATAAGTGATTAACAGTTTAATTACATTTTCAAAATATCATGCTACAAACGATAATGCAATAAACAACGGTAATAACAAGATCTTGCAAGGTCAAGAAATACAATTGATAATGATTATCAAGGATAACAGATACAAGAATTTACTACAGGAGATATAACAATGAGATATGAGTAAGGAATTGGCCAACAAGCAAGTATTTTAAACATCTAACCAAGTATGATCAAGTAACAAGTAACAAGTACAAGATATTTTTGTCGTAGACGCCAACACTCAGGCAAGTACTTCGGTGCAATGCCCCACCTTGTCATTAACATCCCATGGGCTCACTAACTTTCGGGCGCTCTCCCCAGGACCAGACCGGGCCCTTATGATGCGATGGCATTGATTTACTGGGCCCAACGTCCCATCCGTCCAGACATTCAATCAATTTTAATGGCCAATTAATCAGAGGAATTTCTGCCATAAGTTCAGATTTAAAGGACTAACCTTGTCCTTGGATTCAAGAGTACAAAACACGGTCAAACTCATCTCCAAGAGATGTGCGGTCGTAACAGAACCGCTTGAAGGATATCTACGGTTCATACAGGACCGTACATACAAGAACTGGGCTGAAACTCAACCCGTGAGGGCAAGAAACGAACGGCTGACAGCAGGCCGCCCTAAGGTAAGAACAGTGCAATATAGGCCGCTCATGTCCAGAAGACATTAAGGCCCAAGAACGAAATATACGGTCCATACTGGGCCGTATAAAGATATGCGGTCACGATCGGCCCGCCTAAGAGGTTATGCGGTCACATGATAACCGCGCATGCCTCTATTTGATCCAAGACTTAAACCAGCGGTTTAAGCTCACAAAACAGGGTATGCTGGTGTTAACCAGGTTCTAATCATGATTATAATGATGTTCCAAGATGACGGTAAGACCGCCGGATAGAGTTTCCGGGGGTAAAACCGAGACTAGTACGCTAATCGGCCAATCGGCTTCGCGTAAAGTGGGAAAGTTAAACATGCTGTTCTACTGTAGTACAGCAGCTAAACAGCAAGTTAACAGTCATATTAATCCTAATGCCAAGCTAATTTATCAGGGATTAGGTTATATATTAATCCAAGATGCCAAGAAAATAATTTAAGATGATAACGAGTTCGCGTAAGTCGCGTAGGCACGAATGACAAGCAATAATCAGAAATTTAGTTGCATATTTAAACAGTTATTAAATGGGTTTCTATTTCACTAATTACCCTTAATGACATGCAAATGAATGCATTAGAACATAAATTAAGTCACTCTCTGTGGGGATAAACGGTTCTATATGGACCGTACAACTTACTGGGCATTCCGGGGCCGAACAGGGGTCACTCTGTGACACAGGGAGATGGACGGTTCCTCAGGGGCCGTCCATGGGTTTCTAATTATAAATTGTCATTTGAAACTAAAATGGATGCATCATAATAATTACTAAGTCAATTACTGGGTAGATAAACGGTTCTCGGTGAACCGCACAACTATCAGGCTTAACGGGGGCTGAACGGGGGCTGAACGGGGTTCAAACTGGCCTCAGGGAGTTGGGCGGCTCTCCCTGGGCCGCCCAAGTAGTTGGGCGGCTCTATCTGGGCCGCCCAAGGGGTTGGGCGGTCCTGGAAGGGCCGCCCATCCCTGGGTTGTGCGGCCAGTAAAGGGCCGTATAAGTATATGTGGTCCATTCTGGACCTTATATCCAGATATGTGGTTCCTTAGGAACCGTTCAACCTGGGATGAGTGGTTCTTGAAAAACCGTTTATATAAGGGCATGCTAGGGTCAAAATTGGTCAAAAGGTGGGCTGGAGTTGGACGGTCTATCGTAAGACCGCCCATCTCTGGGTCTACGCCGGTCATCCCTGCCGCGTCCGGTGAACACCGGGAGCTAGGGTTTGGATAGGGTTACACTAAAATGATCATAACTAATGCAATTGGACTCCAAATAAGGGGATTTTGGTATCAATGGAAAGCTAATACAAAACTCTACCTATCTGCAAGGTCAATTTCATGATCAATTACTGGAATCGAGATCTATTAAGGCAGGAACACAAGAAACCCTAATTCTGACATGCTGTGACTAAAACGTTAAATTCTCTCTACATACAGAATGAAATTTGGGGATTCTTGGCTCAAATGAAAGCTACTTCGATGGTGAATCCAACCATATAAGATATGGTTCATGAGGATTAAGATTAATACTTCGAAAGCATAAATCAATTCGGATGAACACATCAAGAACACATCAAACTAGGTCTAAAACATGCTGTTACTATAACTAGAAATTCTCTACACATGCTTCATTAAACATAGGGCTTTCTACGTTAAATGAAAGCTAAGATCATGCTTATCATATCATATAAGTTAATTTAAGTTTAGTCTGTTACACCTACCTGAATCGAAGATTGAAAACGGGGCTAGAAATGAAGAACGAACTAGAATACCCTTCAGAAAAGCCTCGACTGCTCTCTACACACCTGATAAAAATTGGGGCTTTCAGTCCCAATGGCTAGATCTCGTCGAGAGGATCAATTTCCTATACTCATGATCGAGTTTTGGTTAAGAATGCCTACCTTAATTGAAGAAACAAGGGAGGAAGATGGAAGTCGACGGCCTGCCGACACACCTACAAAGATCGCCGGAATTCTCCCCAGATCTGGATCCTCTGTCGACACCACAGCAACCAAAAGAAAGAGGACTCGTAGAGCTTTCTATGTATAGCTCATAGGCCTTCTGGAGAGTTCTGTGCTGGGAGTATTCGGCCGTGGAAGAGACGTGTTAGAAACGGCACCGTGATTGTTGACTTGAGCAAACGCGGCCGAGAGCGCCGCCTAGGGTTAGGTTTTCGCTAAATTTATTGGGGGCTTTTGATCCTTAGATCCTCACCGTTCATTTGGCTCTGGTTTGAGCTCATTTGGTCGAGAATTGAGCCTTAATTTCGTGTTTTAATCCAAGGTTAGGTTTGGGTCAAAAAGTGTGCAATTAAGGGCTTAATCTCTAAATAGATCCCACCACGGATTTATAATGACCCAAAGCCAGAAGATAAAATTGCAATCTACATCGACCTTAACCTGTTTACTATTTTTCTGAATTTTTATAGAGTGGTCGAAATTATCATTATTCTATTTCTAAGGAATTAAATATTAATAAATCCGAATTTCAATTATTAAATCCATAAAAATGCAAATTCTTAATTAACAAGAGCTAAATAAATATATTAAATCTAATAAAATAATTCGGGGTCTTACACCCTCCCCTACTTAAAGGAATTTGGTCCTCCAAATTCACTGCACTAACACTGCGAGTAGGGATAGAGATCGCTCACCTAGAATAAGTCGGGATACCGCTTCCGCATAGTCTCTTCAGACTCCCACGTAGCTTCTTCGGTCCCACGCCGACTCCACTGAATCTTGACCATCGGTATTGAACGATTCCGGAGTTGCTGTTGCTTCCGGTCCAGAACCTTTATCGGTCTTTCCTCGTAGGTCAGATCCTCCTTCAGCTCGAAATCCACATGATGTATAACATGAGTGGGGTCGTACACATACTTCCGTAACATAGAAATATGGAAGACGTTGTGCACGCCAGACAATTGAGGCGGTAAGGCCAGCCTGTATGCCACCTCTCCCACTCTATCTAGAATCTCGAACGGACCAATGTATCTCGGACTCAGCTTGCCATGAATGCCAAATCTTCGGATCCCTCTCGTCGGAGAGACCTTTAAGAATACATGCTCGCCAACCTGAAATTCCAATGCTCTCCTCCTGTTGTCGGCATAGCTCTTCTGTCTTGATTGAGCCACTTGTAACCGGTCCCGGATAATGCGGATGTTCTGTGAAGATTCTGAGACAAGATCCGGTCCAAGCCACTGTTTCTCACCTACCTCGTCCCAACACAACGGGGAACGACAACTTCTGCCATACAAGGCTTCAAATGGAGCCATCTGGATACTAGACTGATAGCTGTTATTGTAGGCGAATTCAATTAGTGCCAAATGCTCATTCCAAGTACCACCAAAGTCAATCATACATGCCCGCAGCATATCTTCCACTATCTGATTGGTTCTCTCCGTCTGCCCATCTGTCTGCGGATGGAATGCCGTGCTGAAATTCAGACGAGTACCCAAAGACTCTTGTAGTCCCTTCCAGAAATGAGAAGTGAATCTAGGGTCTCGATCAGATACTATATTCACTGGAATACCATGCAACCTCACCACTTCCTTCAAATACAAAGCTGCTAGAACATCAACTGTCCATTTAGATTTAATGGACAAGAAATGGGCTGACTTTGTCAGTCGGTCAACAATCACCCAAATTGCATCAAATCCACCACGAGTTCTAGGCATACCCATGATGAAATCCATGCCAATACTCTCCCACTTCCATTGGGGTATGTCGAGTGGTTTCAATTTCCCTGCTGGTCTGAAGTGCTCAGCTTTAACTTGTTGGCAAACTAAGCATTTACTTACGAAGTCAGCGATTTCCCTCTTCATATTCATCCACCAAAAGGATCGCTTCAAATCTCTGTACATCTTAGTGCCTCCGGGATGAATGGTGTATCTGGATCTATGAGCTTCCTCAAGAATCTTGTTCTTTACTGTAGCTTCATCAGGTACACAAGTTCTGCCTTTAAATAATAATCTACCATCATCAGCCAACCCGAAATCAGGTCTGCTGCTCAAGCTTCCCTTGATCTGTACCAGCTCGGGATCATTATCTTGCAAGGACTTGATCTTCATCAATAATTCAGGTTTAAGTTGAATCTGAGCAATCAAAACCCGATCATTGTCAATATTAAGATCCAGACTAGATAACTGTTCCAGTAACTTCCATTCTTGCAACATGAGACTTGACAATCTAGCTACTGGCCTCCGGCTTAATGCGTCTGCCACAACATTGCCTTTGCCAGGATGATACTCAATAGAAAAGTCGAAGTCCTTCAAATACTCCAACCATCTGCGCTGCCGCATATTGAGTTCCTTCTGAGAGAACAAATACTTCAAACTCTTATGGTCTGAAAATACCGTAAAAGATTCTCCATACAGGTAGTGCCTCCATATCTTCAAAGCAAAGACGACTGCTGCAAGTTCCAAATCATGAACAGGATAATTCTCCTCGTGCTTCTTCAACTGCCTAGAAGAGTAGGCAATCACCTTCCCATGCTGCATGAGTACACAGCCTAAGCCAATTCCTGAAGCATCAGTATAAACGACAAATCCTCCTTCACCAGAAGGTAAAGCCAATATAGGTGCAGTAGTCAAACAATCCTTTAGAGTCTGAAAGCTTCGCTGGCAATCGTCTGACCAATCAAACTTGTTCTCCTTGCGGGTTAACCTTGTCATAGGTACCGCAATCTTAGAGAAATCCTGGATAAACCTTCGATAATAACCTGCCAGGCCAAGAAAACTTCTAACTTCCGTCACACTGGTAGGCTGCTCCCAATTCTTCACTGCCTCAACCTTCGAAGGATCCACAGAAATACCTTCATTGGTGATAATATGTCCGAGAAAGGACACTTCTTGCAACCAGAATTCACACTTACTAAACTTGGCATAAAGTTGATGATCTCTCAATAACTGCAATGCCATCATCAGATGTTCAGCATGCTCCACTTCACTCTTGGAATAGATCAAGATGTCATCAATAAATACCACAACCCATTGATCAAGGTAGGGCCGAAATACATTGTTCATCAACTGCATGAAAGCTGCCGGAGCATTCGTTAGACCAAAAGGCATAACGACAAATTCAAAATGACCATACCTGCTGCGAAAAGCTGATTTATGGATATCCTCCTCCTTAATCCGCAACTGGTGATATCCAGATCGAAGATCGATCTTAGAGAAATATTGAGCTCCCGCTATCTGGTCAAACAACTCATCAATCCTCGGCAGTGGATATTTGTTCTTGACAGTCAACTGGTTTAACTGCCGATAATCGATGCATAATCTCATCGAGCCATCTTTCTTCCGAACAAACAATACAGGGGCTCCCCACGGAGCCGTACTAGGACGAATAAAGCCCTTCTCGAGTAACTCCATCAACTGTTGCTTCAACTCTCTCAGTTCCGCAGGAGACATACGGTAAGGAGCCTTGGAAATAGGAGATGTGCCCGGAAAGAGGTCAATAGAGAAGATAACTTCCCGCTCAGGAGGAAGTCCTGGTAATTCCTCTGGAAAGACATCAGAAAAATCTCGGACAATAGGAATGTCCTTGATCTCAATCTGCTGCTCAGGGGTTGCACAGATAAAGGCTAGAAAAGCCTCACATCCTCGCCTCACCAGCTTATCAGCTCGAAGAGCCGAAATAAGCGGTACGGAGTTATGGTGCTTAACTCCCACAAAAGAAAGTCCAGGGTGTCTAGTAAAAGACACAGAGCTAGAACTACAATGAACGTCAACCTCATGTCGAGCCAACCAATCTGCTCCTAGGATTACATCATAATCCTTCATATCCATGCAAATTAAATCAGCTGGAAAGTTCTGCTCACCAATCAAAACCTTACTAGAAGGATAGAAATGTTGGATTGCTGTTCTAGTGCCAATAGGGGTTGAAATCACTAACGGAGTATCCATCATAACCGGTTCCATAGATAATGACTTAGCAAAACTCTGAGAAATAAAGGAATGTGTTGCACCAGTATCAAAAAGAACAAATGCTGGCTTGTCGAGTATAATAAGAGTACCTTCGACGAGTCCACCATCTTCGGCTGTTTCCGCTTCTTCTGCATACAAAGCTTGGAGCTTCCCTTGCGGTTTCTTGAAGACTTGCGGTTTTGCCGGTGTTGTTTGCTCCGCTATCAAAGGACAGTTGGGGATACGGTGCTCTTTGCTTCCACATCGCAAACAGGCGCCCAGCTTGCGCCAGCATTCCTCCACCTTGTGACCTGGACGATCACAATACTTGCATATGCCCTTAAACGGAACCATAGGGCCAGGCTTCTTATCTTCATACTTCGGCATCTTGCCTTTCCATGATCCGGACCCGCTCCACGAACTAGGTCCACTAACATGCCTCTTCTTAATATACCCGGGTTTGATAATCCGGGAACCCGTAGGTTGCTCCTTCTTCGCACCGCTTCCACGGATTCTCTCCGTCATTTCGAGGGTATCTTCCAAAACTTGAGCCTTTCTCACCATCTCGGAATAAGTGGAAATCTCCATTGGTGCCAGTTGGTTGATATAATGCAGCTTCAGTCCGTTGAGAAAACGCTTCGCCTTCATTTTCTCGGTGGAAATAAGGTGTATAGCATATCGAGAAAGCCGTGCAAATTGAGCCTCATACTCCGCCACGGACAAACCTCGTTGCTTCAAAGCCGCGAACTCTGCCGCTTTCTTCTCTTGCACTCGGTCAGAAAAATACTTGCCGTTGAAAAATTCCTCGAACTCCTCCCACGTAACCTGATGATCACCGAGAGTCGCCTTGATAGAATCCCACCAAGTACGTGCATCACGCTCCAATTGAAATGTCGAGAGAAGGACACGCTCCTGGTTGGTGCATTGCATAACTTCAAATATTCTCGCCATCTCATCTAGCCAGTGCTCGGCTTGGTCGGGGTCGGTCGAACCCGCGAATCTAGGCGGATTCATTCCGCGGAAGTTCCGGTATAGATCACCGGTGCCATGTGGTGCCGCTCCTGCCTGAGCCACTTGCTGAAGGGCCTGGGTAAGGCCTTGAACCGTGCGCTGCAGGTTCCTCCATTCGGCGCGATCAGCTGCCATCTACACGAGAAATAGATTACTTAGGTTTAATCAAGATGGATAATTACACGATTAAGAAACGAACTTAACCCAAGTTTCTACCCATTCTCACCAGGTCAGGTCCTAGACTTTAACAAGATTAGGGGTCTAATGCACCTAGACACAACCAAAACTCGGTACCTGGCGGAGATAACCGATCCGAAGACCACTCGCGCAAGTATGCGACCTTCCGATAGGCGTAGCCTAACGTTCGGACAACATCTTTTGATATACCGGGTTATTGGGATGCCATGCAAGAACTTAGAAAATCTAGAACTTAAGAACTTAAGAAAACCTAGGAATGTGAAACCTAGGCTCTGATACCAACTTAACTGTCACGCCCCGAACAAGGCGGAAATATCGGGACGTACAGTCAGAGGCAAGCAGGAAAGAGAGAGAACTAATCTAAATACACAAGTGCTATGGAAAGGAAATACTAAATGATCATTAAACAACCAAACTGATACAATAATCTCAAATGCAACTTAATACAACTTGGAATAACAACCACTAAGACTCAACAACAACTGAAACTAAATGATCTCCAAACACAACTAACAATAAGTACACCGCTAACACACTAGAACTGATACACTCAAGACATCACTCCTGCCCTTCCCCGTCGGTAAGCGCGTCACCTGAGAAGCCTGGAAAGGGGGAAACAACGGGGTGTGAGCTAACGCTCAGTAGGAAATAACAGACATGTATAAGTGATTAACAGTTTAATTACATTTTCAAAATATCATGCTACAAACGATAATGCAATAAACAACGGTAATAACAAGATCTTGCAAGGTCAAGAAATACAATTGATAATGATTATCAAGGATAACAGATACAAGAATTTACTACAGGAGATATAACAATGAGATATGAGTAAGGAATTGGCCAACAAGCAAGTATTTTAAACATCTAACCAAGTATGATCAAGTAACAAGTAACAAGTACAAGATATTTTTGTCGTAGACGCCAACACTCAGGCAAGTACTTCGGTGCAATGCCCCACCTTGTCATTAACATCCCATGGGCTCACTAACTTTCGGGCGCTCTCCCCAGGACCAGACCGGGCCCTTATGATGCGATGGCATTGATTTACTGGGCCCAACGTCCCATCCGTCCAGACATTCAATCAATTTTAATGGCCAATTAATCAGAGGAATTTCTGCCATAAGTTCAGATTTAAAGGACTAACCTTGTCCTTGGATTCAAGAGTACAAAACACGGTCAAACTCATCTCCAAGAGATGTGCGGTCGTAACAGAACCGCTTGAAGGATATCTACGGTTCATACAGGACCGTACATACAAGAACTGGGCTGAAACTCAACCCGTGAGGGCAAGAAACGAACGGCTGACAGCAGGCCGCCCTAAGGTAAGAACAGTGCAATATAGGCCGCTCATGTCCAGAAGACATTAAGGCCCAAGAACGAAATATACGGTCCATACTGGGCCGTATAAAGATATGCGGTCACGATCGGCCCGCCTAAGAGGTTATGCGGTCACATGATAACCGCGCATGCCTCTATTTGATCCAAGACTTAAACCAGCGGTTTAAGCTCACAAAACAGGGTATGCTGGTGTTAACCAGGTTCTAATCATGATTATAATGATGTTCCAAGATGACGGTAAGACCGCCGGATAGAGTTTCCGGGGGTAAAACCGAGACTAGTACGCTAATCGGCCAATCGGCTTCGCGTAAAGTGGGAAAGTTAAACATGCTGTTCTACTGTAGTACAGCAGCTAAACAGCAAGTTAACAGTCATATTAATCCTAATGCCAAGCTAATTTATCAGGGATTAGGTTATATATTAATCCAAGATGCCAAGAAAATAATTTAAGATGATAACGAGTTCGCGTAAGTCGCGTAGGCACGAATGACAAGCAATAATCAGAAATTTAGTTGCATATTTAAACAGTTATTAAATGGGTTTCTATTTCACTAATTACCCTTAATGACATGCAAATGAATGCATTAGAACATAAATTAAGTCACTCTCTGTGGGGATAAACGGTTCTATATGGACCGTACAACTTACTGGGCATTCCGGGGCCGAACAGGGGTCACTCTGTGACACAGGGAGATGGACGGTTCCTCAGGGGCCGTCCATGGGTTTCTAATTATAAATTGTCATTTGAAACTAAAATGGATGCATCATAATAATTACTAAGTCAATTACTGGGTAGATAAACGGTTCTCGGTGAACCGCACAACTATCAGGCTTAACGGGGGCTGAACGGGGGCTGAACGGGGTTCAAACTGTCCTCAGGGAGTTGGGCGGCTCTCCCTGGGCCGCCCAAGTAGTTGGGCGGCTCTATCTGGGCCGCCCAAGGGGTTGGGCGGTCCTGGAAGGGCCGCCCATCCCTGGGTTGTGCGGCCAGTAAAGGGCCGTATAAGTATATGTGGTCCATTCTGGACCTTATATCCAGATATGTGGTTCCTTAGGAACCGTTCAACCTGGGATGAGTGGTTCTTGAAAAACCGTTTATATAAGGGCATGCTAGGGTCAAAATTGGTCAAAAGGTGGGCTGGAGTTGGACGGTCTATCGTAAGACCGCCCATCTCTGGGTCTACGCCGGTCATCCCTGCCGCGTCCGGTGAACACCGGGAGCTAGGGTTTGGATAGGGTTACACTAAAATGATCATAACTAATGCAATTGGACTCCAAATAAGGGGATTTTGGTATCAATGGAAAGCTAATACAAAACTCTACCTATCTGCAAGGTCAATTTCATGATCAATTACTGGAATCGAGATCTATTAAGGCAGGAACACAAGAAACCCTAATTCTGACATGCTGTGACTAAAACGTTAAATTCTCTCTACATACAGAATGAAATTTGGGGATTCTTGGCTCAAATGAAAGCTACTTCGATGGTGAATCCAACCATATAAGATATGGTTCATGAGGATTAAGATTAATACTTCGAAAGCATAAATCAATTCGGATGAACACATCAAGAACACATCAAACTAGGTCTAAAACATGCTGTTACTATAACTAGAAATTCTCTACACATGCTTCATTAAACATAGGGCTTTCTACGTTAAATGAAAGCTAAGATCATGCTTATCATATCATATAAGTTAATTTAAGTTTAGTCTGTTACACCTACCTGAATCGAAGATTGAAAACGGGGCTAGAAATGAAGAACGAACTAGAATACCCTTCAGAAAAGCCTCGACTGCTCTCTACACACCTGATAAAAATTGGGGCTTTCAGTCCCAATGGCTAGATCTCGTCGAGAGGATCAATTTCCTATACTCATGATCGAGTTTTGGTTAAGAATGCCTACCTTAATTGAAGAAACAAGGGAGGAAGATGGAAGTCGACGGCCTGCCGACACACCTACAAAGATCGCCGGAATTCTCCCCAGATCTGGATCCTCTGTCGACACCACAGCAACCAAAAGAAAGAGGACTCGTAGAGCTTTCTATGTATAGCTCATAGGCCTTCTGGAGAGTTCTGTGCTGGGAGTATTCGGCCGTGGAAGAGACGTGTTAGAAACGGCACCGTGATTGTTGACTTGAGCAAACGCGGCCGAGAGCGCCGCCTAGGGTTAGGTTTTCGCTAAATTTATTGGGGGCTTTTGATCCTTAGATCCTCACCGTTCATTTGGCTCTGGTTTGAGCTCATTTGGTCGAGAATTGAGCCTTAATTTCGTGTTTTAATCCAAGGTTAGGTTTGGGTCAAAAAGTGTGCAATTAAGGGCTTAATCTCTAAATAGATCCCACCACGGATTTATAATGACCCAAAGCCAGAAGATAAAATTGCAATCTACATCGACCTTAACCTGTTTACTATTTTTCTGAATTTTTATAGAGTGGTCGAAATTATCATTATTCTATTTCTAAGGAATTAAATATTAATAAATCCGAATTTCAATTATTAAATCCATAAAAATGCAAATTCTTAATTAACAAGAGCTAAATAAATATATTAAATCTAATAAAATAATTCGGGGTCTTACACCCTCCCCTACTTAAAGGAATTTGGTCCTCCAAATTCACTGCACTAACACTGCGAGTAGGGATAGAGATCGCTCACCTAGAATAAGTCGGGATACCGCTTCCGCATAGTCTCTTCAGACTCCCACGTAGCTTCTTCGGTCCCACGCCGACTCCACTGAATCTTGACCATCGGTATTGAACGATTCCGGAGTTGCTGTTGCTTCCGGTCCAGAACCTTTATCGGTCTTTCCTCGTAGGTCAGATCCTCCTTCAGCTCGAAATCCACATGATGTATAACATGAGTGGGGTCGTACACATACTTCCGTAACATAGAAATATGGAAGACGTTGTGCACGCCAGACAATTGAGGCGGTAAGGCCAGCCTGTATGCCACCTCTCCCACTCTATCTAGAATCTCGAACGGACCAATGTATCTCGGACTCAGCTTGCCATGAATGCCAAATCTTCGGATCCCTCTCGTCGGAGAGACCTTTAAGAATACATGCTCGCCAACCTGAAATTCCAATGCTCTCCTCCTGTTGTCGGCATAGCTCTTCTGTCTTGATTGAGCCACTTGTAACCGGTCCCGGATAATGCGGATGTTCTGTGAAGATTCTGAGACAAGATCCGGTCCAAGCCACTGTTTCTCACCTACCTCGTCCCAACACAACGGGGAACGACAACTTCTGCCATACAAGGCTTCAAATGGAGCCATCTGGATACTAGACTGATAGCTGTTATTGTAGGCGAATTCAATTAGTGCCAAATGCTCATTCCAAGTACCACCAAAGTCAATCATACATGCCCGCAGCATATCTTCCACTATCTGATTGGTTCTCTCCGTCTGCCCATCTGTCTGCGGATGGAATGCCGTGCTGAAATTCAGACGAGTACCCAAAGACTCTTGTAGTCCCTTCCAGAAATGAGAAGTGAATCTAGGGTCTCGATCAGATACTATATTCACTGGAATACCATGCAACCTCACCACTTCCTTCAAATACAAAGCTGCTAGAACATCAACTGTCCATTTAGATTTAATGGACAAGAAATGGGCTGACTTTGTCAGTCGGTCAACAATCACCCAAATTGCATCAAATCCACCACGAGTTCTAGGCATACCCATGATGAAATCCATGCCAATACTCTCCCACTTCCATTGGGGTATGTCGAGTGGTTTCAATTTCCCTGCTGGTCTGAAGTGCTCAGCTTTAACTTGTTGGCAAACTAAGCATTTACTTACGAAGTCAGCGATTTCCCTCTTCATATTCATCCACCAAAAGGATCGCTTCAAATCTCTGTACATCTTAGTGCCTCCGGGATGAATGGTGTATCTGGATCTATGAGCTTCCTCAAGAATCTTGTTCTTTACTGTAGCTTCATCAGGTACACAAGTTCTTCCTTTAAATAATAATCTACCATCATCAGCCAACCCGAAATCAGGTCTGCTGCTCAAGCTTCCCTTGATCTGTACCAGCTCGGGATCATTATCTTGCAAGGACTTGATCTTCATCAATAATTCAGGTTTAAGTTGAATCTGAGCAATCAAAACCCGATCATTGTCAATATTAAGATCCAGACTAGATAACTGTTCCAGTAACTTCCATTCTTGCAACATGAGACTTGACAATCTAGCTACTGGCCTCCGGCTTAATGCGTCTGCCACAACATTGCCTTTGCCAGGATGATACTCAATAGAAAAGTCGAAGTCCTTCAAATACTCCAACCATCTGCGCTGCCGCATATTGAGTTCCTTCTGAGAGAACAAATACTTCAAACTCTTATGGTCTGAAAATACCGTAAAAGATTCTCCATACAGGTAGTGCCTCCATATCTTCAAAGCAAAGACGACTGCTGCAAGTTCCAAATCATGAACAGGATAATTCTCCTCGTGCTTCTTCAACTGCCTAGAAGAGTAGGCAATCACCTTCCCATGCTGCATGAGTACACAGCCTAAGCCAATTCCTGAAGCATCAGTATAAACGACAAATCCTCCTTCACCAGAAGGTAAAGCCAATATAGGTGCAGTAGTCAAACAATCCTTTAGAGTCTGAAAGCTTCGCTGGCAATCGTCTGACCAATCAAACTTGTTCTCCTTGCGGGTTAACCTTGTCATAGGTACCGCAATCTTAGAGAAATCCTGGATAAACCTTCGATAATAACCTGCCAGGCCAAGAAAACTTCTAACTTCCGTCACACTGGTAGGCTGCTCCCAATTCTTCACTGCCTCAACCTTCGAAGGATCCACAGAAATACCTTCATTGGTGATAATATGTCCGAGAAAGGACACTTCTTGCAACCAGAATTCACACTTACTAAACTTGGCATAAAGTTGATGATCTCTCAATAACTGCAATGCCATCATCAGATGTTCAGCATGCTCCACTTCACTCTTGGAATAGATCAAGATGTCATCAATAAATACCACAACCCATTGATCAAGGTAGGGCCGAAATACATTGTTCATCAACTGCATGAAAGCTGCCGGAGCATTCGTTAGACCAAAAGGCATAACGACAAATTCAAAATGACCATACCTGCTGCGAAAAGCTGATTTATGGATATCCTCCTCCTTAATCCGCAACTGGTGATATCCAGATCGAAGATCGATCTTAGAGAAATATTGAGCTCCCGCTATCTGGTCAAACAACTCATCAATCCTCGGCAGTGGATATTTGTTCTTGACAGTCAACTGGTTTAACTGCCGATAATCGATGCATAATCTCATCGAGCCATCTTTCTTCCGAACAAACAATACAGGGGCTCCCCACGGAGCCGTACTAGGACGAATAAAGCCCTTCTCGAGTAACTCCATCAACTGTTGCTTCAACTCTCTCAGTTCCGCAGGAGACATACGGTAAGGAGCCTTGGAAATAGGAGATGTGCCCGGAAAGAGGTCAATAGAGAAGATAACTTCCCGCTCAGGAGGAAGTCCTGGTAATTCCTCTGGAAAGACATCAGAAAAATCTCGGACAATAGGAATGTCCTTGATCTCAATCTGCTGCTCAGGGGTTGCACAGATAAAGGCTAGAAAAGCCTCACATCCTCGCCTCACCAGCTTATCAGCTCGAAGAGCCGAAATAAGCGGTACGGAGTTATGGTGCTTAACTCCCACAAAAGAAAGTCCAGGGTGTCTAGTAAAAGACACAGAGCTAGAACTACAATGAACGTCAACCTCATGTCGAGCCAACCAATCTGCTCCTAGGATTACATCATAATCCTTCATATCCATGCAAATTAAATCAGCTGGAAAGTTCTGCTCACCAATCAAAACCTTACTAGAAGGATAGAAATGTTGGATTGCTGTTCTAGTGCCAATAGGGGTTGAAATCACTAACGGAGTATCCATCATAACCGGTTCCATAGATAATGACTTAGCAAAACTCTGAGAAATAAAGGAATGTGTTGCACCAGTATCAAAAAGAACAAATGCTGGCTTGTCGAGTATAATAAGAGTACCTTCGACGAGTCCACCATCTTCGGCTGTTTCCGCTTCTTCTGCATACAAAGCTTGGAGCTTCCCTTGCGGTTTCTTGAAGACTTGCGGTTTTGCCGGTGTTGTTTGCTCCGCTATCAAAGGACAGTTGGGGATACGGTGCTCTTTGCTTCCACATCGCAAACAGGCGCCCAGCTTGCGCCAGCATTCCTCCACCTTGTGACCTGGACGATCACAATACTTGCATATGCCCTTAAACGGAACCATAGGGCCAGGCTTCTTATCTTCATACTTCGGCATCTTGCCTTTCCATGATCCGGACCCGCTCCACGAACTAGGTCCACTAACATGCCTCTTCTTAATATACCCGGGTTTGATAATCCGGGAACCCGTAGGTTGCTCCTTCTTCGCACCGCTTCCACGGATTCTCTCCGTCATTTCGAGGGTATCTTCCAAAACTTGAGCCTTTCTCACCATCTCGGAATAAGTGGAAATCTCCATTGGTGCCAGTTGGTTGATATAATGCAGCTTCAGTCCGTTGAGAAAACGCTTCGCCTTCATTTTCTCGGTGGAAATAAGGTGTATAGCATATCGAGAAAGCCGTGCAAATTGAGCCTCATACTCCGCCACGGACAAACCTCGTTGCTTCAAAGCCGCGAACTCTGCCGCTTTCTTCTCTTGCACTCGGTCAGAAAAATACTTGCCGTTGAAAAATTCCTCGAACTCCTCCCACGTAACCTGATGATCACCGAGAGTCGCCTTGATAGAATCCCACCAAGTACGTGCATCACGCTCCAATTGAAATGTCGAGAGAAGGACACGCTCCTGGTTGGTGCATTGCATAACTTCAAATATTCTCGCCATCTCATCTAGCCAGTGCTCGGCTTGGTCGGGGTCGGTCGAACCCGCGAATCTAGGCGGATTCATTCCGCGGAAGTTCCGGTATAGATCACCGGTGCCATGTGGTGCCGCTCCTGCCTGAGCCACTTGCTGAAGGGCCTGGGTAAGGCCTTGAACCGTGCGCTGCAGGTTCCTCCATTCGGCGCGATCAGCTGCCATCTACACGAGAAATAGATTACTTAGGTTTAATCAAGATGGATAATTACACGATTAAGAAACGAACTTAACCCAAGTTTCTACCCATTCTCACCAGGTCAGGTCCTAGACTTTAACAAGATTAGGGGTCTAATGCACCTAGACACAACCAAAACTCGGTACCTGGCGGAGATAACCGATCCGAAGACCACTCGCGCAAGTATGCGACCTTCCGATAGGCGTAGCCTAACGTTCGGACAACATCTTTTGATATACCGGGTTATTGGGATGCCATGCAAGAACTTAGAAAATCTAGAACTTAAGAACTTAAGAAAACCTAGGAATGTGAAACCTAGGCTCTGATACCAACTTAACTGTCACGCCCCGAACAAGGCGGAAATATCGGGACGTACAGTCAGAGGCAAGCAGGAAAGAGAGAGAACTAATCTAAATACACAAGTGCTATGGAAAGGAAATACTAAATGATCATTAAACAACCAAACTGATACAATAATCTCAAATGCAACTTAATACAACTTGGAATAACAACCACTAAGACTCAACAACAACTGAAACTAAATGATCTCCAAACACAACTAACAATAAGTACACCGCTAACACACTAGAACTGATACACTCAAGACATCACTCCTGCCCTTCCCCGTCGGTAAGCGCGTCACCTGAGAAGCCTGGAAAGGGGGAAACAACGGGGTGTGAGCTAACGCTCAGTAGGAAATAACAGACATGTATAAGTGATTAACAGTTTAATTACATTTTCAAAATATCATGCTACAAACGATAATGCAATAAACAACGGTAATAACAAGATCTTGCAAGGTCAAGAAATACAATTGATAATGATTATCAAGGATAACAGATACAAGAATTTACTACAGGAGATATAACAATGAGATATGAGTAAGGAATTGGCCAACAAGCAAGTATTTTAAACATCTAACCAAGTATGATCAAGTAACAAGTAACAAGTACAAGATATTTTTGTCGTAGACGCCAACACTCAGGCAAGTACTTCGGTGCAATGCCCCACCTTGTCATTAACATCCCATGGGCTCACTAACTTTCGGGCGCTCTCCCCAGGACCAGACCGGGCCCTTATGATGCGATGGCATTGATTTACTGGGCCCAACGTCCCATCCGTCCAGACATTCAATCAATTTTAATGGCCAATTAATCAGAGGAATTTCTGCCATAAGTTCAGATTTAAAGGACTAACCTTGTCCTTGGATTCAAGAGTACAAAACACGGTCAAACTCATCTCCAAGAGATGTGCGGTCGTAACAGAACCGCTTGAAGGATATCTACGGTTCATACAGGACCGTACATACAAGAACTGGGCTGAAACTCAACCCGTGAGGGCAAGAAACGAACGGCTGACAGCAGGCCGCCCTAAGGTAAGAATAGTGCAATATAGGCCGCTCATGTCCAGAAGACATTAAGGCCCAAGAACGAAATATACGGTCCATACTGGGCCGTATAAAGATATGCGGTCACGATCGGCCCGCCTAAGAGGTTATGCGGTCACATGATAACCGCGCATGCCTCTATTTGATCCAAGACTTAAACCAGCGGTTTAAGCTCACAAAACAGGGTATGCTGGTGTTAACCAGGTTCTAATCATGATTATAATGATGTTCCAAGATGACGGTAAGACCGCCGGATAGAGTTTCCGGGGGTAAAACCGAGACTAGTACGCTAATCGGCCAATCGGCTTCGCATAAAGTGGGAAAGTTAAACATGCTGTTCTACTGTAGTACAGCAGCTAAACAGCAAGTTAACAGTCATATTAATCCTAATGCCAAGCTAATTTATCAGGGATTAGGTTATATATTAATCCAAGATGCCAAGAAAATAATTTAAGATGATAACGAGTTCGCGTAAGTCGCGTAGGCACGAATGACAAGCAATAATCAGAAATTTAGTTGCATATTTAAACAGTTATTAAATGGGTTTCTATTTCACTAATTACCCTTAATGACATGCAAATGAATGCATTAGAACATAAATTAAGTCACTCTCTGTGGGGATAAACGGTTCTATATGGACCGTACAACTTACTGGGCATTCCGGGGCCGAACAGGGGTCACTCTGTGACACAGGGAGATGGACGGTTCCTCAGGGGCCGTCCATGGGTTTCTAATTATAAATTGTCATTTGAAACTAAAATGGATGCATCATAATAATTACTAAGTCAATTACTGGGTAGATAAACGGTTCTCGGTGAACCGCACAACTATCAGGCTTAACGGGGGCTGAACGGGGGCTGAACGGGGTTCAAACTGTCCTCAGGGAGTTGGGCGGCTCTCCCTGGGCCGCCCAAGTAGTTGGGCGGCTCTATCTGGGCCGCCCAAGGGGTTGGGCGGTCCTGGAAGGGCCGCCCATCCCTGGGTTGTGCGGCCAGTAAAGGGCCGTATAAGTATATGTGGTCCATTCTGGACCTTATATCCAGATATGTGGTTCCTTAGGAACCGTTCAACCTGGGATGAGTGGTTCTTGAAAAACCGTTTATATAAGGGCATGCTAGGGTCAAAATTGGTCAAAAGGTGGGCTGGAGTTGGACGGTCTATCGTAAGACCGCCCATCTCTGGGTCTACGCCGGTCATCCCTGCCGCGTCCGGTGAACACCGGGAGCTAGGGTTTGGATAGGGTTACACTAAAATGATCATAACTAATGCAATTGGACTCCAAATAAGGGGATTTTGGTATCAATGGAAAGCTAATACAAAACTCTACCTATCTGCAAGGTCAATTTCATGATCAATTACTGGAATCGAGATCTATTAAGGTAGGAACACAAGAAACCCTAATTCTGACATGCTGTGACTAAAACGTTAAATTCTCTCTACATACAGAATGAAATTTGGGGATTCTTGGCTCAAATGAAAGCTACTTCGATGGTGAATCCAACCATATAAGATATGGTTCATGAGGATTAAGATTAATACTTCGAAAGCATAAATCAATTCGGATGAACACATCAAGAACACATCAAACTAGGTCTAAAACATGCTGTTACTATAACTAGAAATTCTCTACACATGCTTCATTAAACATAGGGCTTTCTACGTTAAATGAAAGCTAAGATCATGCTTATCATATCATATAAGTTAATTTAAGTTTGGTCTGTTACACCTACCTGAATCGAAGATTGAAAACGGGGCTAGAAATGAAGAACGAACTAGAATACCCTTCAGAAAAGCCTCGACTGCTCTCTACACACCTGATAAAAATTGGGGCTTTCAGTCCCAATGGCTAGATCTCGTCGAGAGGATCAATTTCCTATACTCATGATCGAGTTTTGGTTAAGAATGCCTACCTTAATTGAAGAAACAAGGGAGGAAGATGGAAGTCGACGGCCTGCCGACACACCTACAAAGATCGCCGGAATTCTCCCCAGATCTGGATCCTCTGTCGACACCACAGCAACCAAAAGAAAGAGGACTCGTAGAGCTTTCTATGTATAGCTCATAGGCCTTCTGGAGAGTTCTGTGCTGGGAGTATTCGGCCGTGGAAGAGACGTGTTAGAAACGGCACCGTGATTGTTGACTTGAGCAAACGCGGCCGAGAGCGCCGCCTAGGGTTAGGTTTTCGCTAAATTTATTGGGGGCTTTTGATCCTTAGATCCTCACCGTTCATTTGGCTCTGGTTTGAGCTCATTTGGTCGAGAATTGAGCCTTAATTTCGTGTTTTAATCCAAGGTTAGGTTTGGGTCAAAAGTGTGCAATTAAGGGCTTAATCTCTAAATAGATCCCACCACGGATTTATAATGACCCAAAGCCAGAAGATAAAATTGCAATCTACATCGACCTTAACCTGTTTACTATTTTTCTGAATTTTTATAGAGTGGTCGAAATTATCATTATTCTATTTCTAAGGAATTAAATATTAATAAATCCGAATTTCAATTATTAAATCCATAAAAATGCAAATTCTTAATTAACAAGAGCTAAATAAATATATTAAATCTAATAAAATAATTCGGGGTCTTACACGGCTGCTCTCCAACTGCAACTCCCGCCCGTCGTAAGCCCAAGCTGTCCTGAAGACTAGCCCGGGGTAGGAGGGTCGACTGCCTCTCGGGGCGCCGCAGCTCTAGGCCCAGCAGCTCCCGAGCCATCACCCGATAGTCGGGAAAAGTGGTCCCGCTAACCGACAGCCCGTGCACTCGAAGGCCAGTAGGTCTGGCCATGTCCTCCAGCGTGGGGACCATATGTCCCCACGGGAAGAGGAACATACGACTCATAGGATCCGAGCGGTCGTGCAGGGCGTAAAGCAGAGCTGTGTCGAACCGACACACCTCGATGCTCAGGAATGGGGCGAACCCCATGGCAGCCAACCGCTCCCGCTGAAAGTCCGACAGTGCCAAATACACCGCCCGGACCTGCAGCCACGAGGTGCGGGTCCTGCGCTTTCCCTGCATTCATTCATTCATTTTAATGCATTTAGTAATTTATTTAGGCATTTTATTTCATAAAAAAATAAAAATGATCAAAGTTCAACTCTCTGTCAGAAGGACGGTCTCCTTTGGACCACTCTTCCTTCTGAACGGTTTCATATGGGCCGTTCCAGTCCTGAGGTTCCTTGTTTTGAACGGGCCAGTATTGGCCATCCTTATGTTGAACGGTTTATCATTCACCGTTCTTTCCCTGTTTTTTTTTGGTTTTAGGCGGCCACTCCTGAGCCATTTGGAGGCTGGGCGGTCCGATGAGGACCGTATTGTTCTGGGTTGGCAAGGTGTTGAACGGACCAATGTGGCCCGTTCATCATGTGTACGGTGAGCCTCTCCCCGTCTTTCTTTGATTCGGTTCTAGTGTTGTACGTCTACCCCTGGGTCGTGTGGGTTTTGGGCGGCTCTATATGAGCCGTGTGTTTCAGTTTGTGCGGTTCCCTGAAAATCGCCCTACCGTCGTCTTCCCCGACGACGGTGAGGGTCAGCCTCACCCGCGGTGGCACGCCATGGGCCCCCAAACCGGTCTCTAAACCCTCTAAACCCCGCACGAAATGCCTAGAACTAACATGCATGCATTAAAATTAAAGAACATGGCTAGAGAAGAGAGGAGGGGGGGGCCTACCTCAGGGCACCGGGCTGCCTTCACCTTCACCGTGGGTTCGCCAGCGAGTTCCTCCGGCGCCTCGTCTCCTCCGGCATCAGCGGCAACCACCACAGCCTCTTCCACCACTGCGGGTGCGGCGGCGTCCTCCTCGACGGTCGGCGATGCCGCGACCTCTTCTTCCGCGGCAGCCGTCGACGGTGGCGGTGGCACTTCCTCCTCGCCGGCCATGATAGGCCGTTGTGCTTGGTGCTTAGTCCGCATTAGAAAGGAGAGATGGGGGTGAGAGAGGTTGAGAATGAGAGAGATGGAGAATGAAAGACGGGAGAATGGGGAGATGCTACGGTTGCCCCTTCGTTCCCCCTCCCACCGTCGGTTACGGTGGAGGGAGGGAGACGAAGGGTTTTAGCCTTTTGGAGTTGCAGGAGTTGTACGGTCTAACGATAGACCGTCCTTCATTTGAGTGGTTGATGGGTGACCGTTCTTCTCCAACGGTACGCTGCCTAAAGTCGGTTCGAATTCCATGAATAAATAGCTAAGATATAGCCGTTCTTCGTGTTAGGTGGTTTGTAGTTGATCGTGCATGTTTGAGAAAAAAGTCTTACCCTTATTTCTGCACTTCGTATTCAATTGATGCATTTGGTTATTTGATGATATCATTGGAAATCTTGCTAACAATCTTATGTGCAGCATCAAACTTTCACTTGCCGTTTCACCTGCACAGGTAAGTCAGGTATGGCCTTCTAACCCTACCACCCTTATTGCATTATTATATGGTACTATAGTATATTATCTCGAGAACCAGTTGGTTGCTCGCGTGTTCCAGGATCTGATGTTCCCCTTCAACAAAAATGATGATGATCCAGGTTCATGCGTTTGACCTTCGGATAGGCCGTTAGGTTGGGATGTCCCGGGGAGGATGGTTCTATCCTGCGCGCTATGGTTGCAGATAGTGTCTTAACTCGAATTCTCCCAGCCTAGCAATATTATTCTTGAGTATTTTATATTTTAATCTTTCTTCACATTTTTTTTAATGATTTCTTTTATTTTGGCCCAGCATGCATCATACGCATCTTTTGAGCATTCATGCCCCATTGTGTGCCTGCAAAGTATCCCATCAGCAATGGTTAGCTGTGCGTTCAGAGCCCGAGTAAGAGGAACAATTCCACTCTGAGTTGGAGGGTTCTCTTTGATCGGTTCGCTTGGTTTGGTTGATTAAGAGGTCTCTGTCTGGAGTTTTAGCATGTTTCTTTACTTTTTGCTGCTTATTCCGGTCTCCTCATTGGTTCGCAGGATGGTGTCCCCCATGAGGTTGATCGTGTGTTTTCTTTTCTTTTATTTAGTTCCTCCAGACTGGTGTCGCTTTTGGTCTAACTGTCCCTCGGGAATGGTTCAGAGTTTTTCGGAAGATTCCTATCACTTGTTGGTAAAAATGGGTGTCGTTTTACCTTAACGCCCGCTTTTCAGTCCACTCCGCTTCGTTTTCGCTTCATCTCCATGTTCCATGTCACTTTCGCTTCACCTCCGCTCGCTCCCCTACAAAGAGGACGTTAAGGAGGGGCATCTGTTGACACCCATTTTTTACCGATAAAGTTGAGTCATTTCTCTTACTCCCATTTATTGATACCTCGAGTTGTCCATCACATGTTGGGCTATTTTCTGGCATGTTCTTGGCAGATTTTATGGGTAGCCTCCCTCTCTGGCTAGGTCCGAGTTGATTCAGGGCTTAATGGGCCTTGGTTTTGGTTGATTGAGCTTTTTTATATGAGATTCAAGCGCCCATATACATGTACGGTTCATCCATGGCCGCTCCATCAATGTGCGGTTGATCGTAGGCCGTCCATACATTTTTGGAATATTTTGGTTAATTTTTTGAATTTCCACCGACAAGCATTTATGCGGTCTACTTCTAGCCGTCCAAAGTGATGGACGGACTGATAGTAGCCGTTCTTCTCCCAGAATCCTACGCTTGGTGGTTTTCTCAGATAATTACCCAATTTATCTATTTATCACCAACAAGGCTAGAACGGCCGGCCTTTGGCCGCTCTTCCTCTTGAACGGACTAATCCTAGCCGTTCATTTGTGAGAGTCCAACGACGAGATTCTCGGTTGGTTTAATGGATAAATGGTGGATAATTCCTCTATATTTGATTTTTCACCGACGGGGTTGGACGGGCAAGGATGGGCCGCCCATATGGATGTGTGGTCTATCGTAAGACCGTTCATCTGCTCGTTTGTTGAAGATTCAACAGATTTTCTCTCTCTCCTTGTGGATTTATCCCAAACTTCCTCTGATGATTTCTCCGCGAATCCTTAACCATTTTGAGTTCCGTTTCTTCCAGATGAAAGATAATTGAATTATCTTCATCTTTTATTTGATAATCTTGACCTAAAAATGGTTAGAAACCCTAATTCTGGGGTTAGCATTTGGGGGTTCTATAAATAGACCCTAAAGGCTATCTTTGAAAAGGGGGATATTCTGGGTCGACGGCGAAGCCCTGCTGAAATCTTGAGTGAACTAGCACCAAGGTGGGAGGCCTTCTACATCCACATAGGCCTCCGGTTCAGGGAGTAGTCCTAGTTTTGAGTCTTTTACATTTGATAGTCCCATTTTTTTCTCATTGCATGCTTGTTTTATACGTCCATTCTCCCACGTTTTCTTTGTTTGCGCTGCCATGTGCACACCCTCTTACATTTTCTGACACCTATAGGGGGTTTAAAACTCCCCAGGTATCCCCCCACTTCACTTAGTTATGTTTATTTCTTTCCGTTTGAGCATTTACTATGCTTCACAGTTCTGATATTGGGTTTTGCTTTGTGTTCTACACTCTGTTTCGCAGGTCAGCAACCCACTAGCACGAGGCCCATCCTTTCTGGTCGGCCGGAAAGGGTGGAGGTTGGACTCTTACAACTTCTGGCATGGTGGTCTTGCGCGGTTCCCCTACGTCCGTTCAAGAGGAGGTGCGGTGGATCTTTGACCGTTCTTCTTCCAACTGCGGTTACCTTGGAGCCGTTCATCTGCCAGTAGTTCTACGTCCCGTGTCCTCTACAGCATTGACGAGCGGTCTGTCGTGAGGCCGTTCAACGTGAAAGGCGGTTCTTCACAGGCCGCGCATCCCTGCAGTGCTGCTCATAAGGTGAGTGTCTCCCTCTCTTTCCAAGGTACGGTGTGTCAGTCACATTAGGCACCTTGGTGGCGATCACCCTTGTTTACTTGCTTCTATACCCCTTCTATTTTCCATTTATTTCTCACATCGATTTAGTAGAAGGGATAGGAAGACATCTTTTAAGCCTGTAAAGAAATGAAGCATAAGTAAAAACATATCAACACTACGCCTAGAGAGAAACCTCCTCTTGCACAGCCTTACCACCTAGCAAGCACTCTCTGAGTACCCACTGGGAGCGGCGAGCACGCGTGCAGAGGACCTACGCATCTCTCGGATCCTCTACAACGGCCTCCACGTCTCTCTCTCATTTACTTTTCTCTGCTCTTCATTAAACCATTGCTGACTTAAGCATCGGAGGGTTGTCTCCTGGGGTAATACCCGAGACTCCTTCTGACGCCTTCTTGGTTCTTAGTGTTTGCAGGCCTCCACGGGTGCAAGACGACTTCCCTAACAAATAAATAGAGAAGGTGGTACGTGGCATAGGAATCATTTTCCTACCTCTACAAAGACTATTAAATAAGTTAAGGTGAATACTTCGCCGTCCAGATCACTAAGGCAAATGTTCCACCTTATGAGTATTTTGTCCTTTTCTGTGAAGGCAAAATTCAAGATTATGTTTTGGCTTTCTATTGTTTCTTTCGCCTTTATGTTGAAGACTTCACACCTAGGAGATAATAAGTAGTTATTATCCTAGATATTAGTGGAGACATGTATTTAGGTTAAACTTGTAATATCAATCACTGAGATGATTAATTATTTATTTTACCATAATCTAAAATAATAAATTTTATGGAAATAACATTTTCCAACAATCTCTCCAATTTTAGTTATGACAAAATAAATTAAAATTCCTAAAAATTTGTTCCGACAAATTTGTAGGGTGTTAATGTCTTTCAATATTCACTTTGATTTCTTCTTTAACTATGTATTCACCTCCTAAATATATATGCTACTCTCCTCTGATACCATAACATATTAATATGTTACTTCCCCTTTTTGTCAGAGCTAAAAAGGTGAGTAAACAAATAAAAATATATCTTCCAAATTAAAGGTATGTTACCTTTTTCAACATTGTTCCATTACTCCATATAAGGAATATGTGTGGCGTCCCCTTCCTGGGGGACTCGGTGCCCGGTTAGGGAGGTGTCACCTCATACGACTACATGTTGTGAGCTCAACTTTCTTGCGAGGTGCTTACGGCCATACCATTGATTAATCTAACGACACAACCATGTCATTCCATTTAGATTACAAATATACATAGATAACGACACATAATCTTTTGTATAAATATGAACCTTAAAATCGTTGACATAATAAATTGTAATACATAACCCACTTACTAGAAACACTCTCCCAAGATCACACTCAGACTTAAACTGATTAACGTTGTTTAATTCCTGCTACAAAATAACCCTCAAGCATAAAGTAAACACTCAGACAAACACTACGACCTGAAAGTCTTCTAGGCGGCGGCAAATGATAACTCCCTAAGTTCCTCCTTGGGCCTCCTACTCGGCGGGTCTACAAACACACCTCTTCAATTTCCTAACAATCATTAGACCTCAGGCGTGAGTCCTAAGAATCAATAGGCATTTGAGTAACCAGTCACATCCATATCATGTAATAGACCTTTTACAAAAGTTGGAAGACTTTCATGCCCAATATGTACATGTATGAATACACCCATTTCTCAGCAGGTTCTAACATATGCATAATCAAGGATGTAAATATTCAAGTAATAACACTGTTAGGGATTTAGATTTACAGGAGGCCTGCAAGTCAGATTTTATTAGAATCACATAGCTACGGGTAGCCAATCATTTACACCGGCCTCACATAGTTAGGTTATTCCTTTTATACAGTTAAACTCCCCCACCTACATGACATGTTCAAATCATCTTCGCTGCACATTTTGGGCATGCATCTAATCCACAACACAGGGAGTTACGTTACCTACTATGGCCCAGAGACGCATGCATTACCACGAATGGTCTAACGCTTGTACCAACCAGTCTTGATCAACTATACAGGATCAGGGATAAAGACCCCACCATCCACCAGATCATCGTCCGGTATGGATTTTAGATTTTAACCATCCATTCATCGTCAGACGAGGGTAAATCCCAATGCAGACACTCACCCGAGTACCCTTTCCCCTCCTTATGGTGGCTCTGTCCATGTGCTCAATCTCATTTTAACATTTTTATTGTCATTCGTTTGGATAACTTAAATTGCATCTGAACATGGATAGTATCACAGCTATAGTTCATGGCAAATTAAGAAAAAAAATACACTTAGGCAGGTTATAACATACTACTAAATGCAGATTTCAGGTTTTAACCATGCATGATCACTACCCCCTTGTATACACATTTTGATTTCTGAATACCAAAATAAACTCAAAGCAAGAAAAGTAATAAATATGTCACGCCCCGAACAAGGCGGAAATATCGGGACGTACAGTCAGAGGCAAGCAGGAAAAAGAGAGAACTAATCTAAATATACACAAGTGCTATGGAAAGGAAATACTAAATGATCATTTAACAACCAAACTGATACAATAATCTCAAAGGCAACTTAATACAACGTGGAATAACAATCACTAAGACTCAACAACATAACTGAAACTAAATGCTCTCCAATCACAACTAACAATAAACACACTGCTAACACACTAGAACTGAAACACTTAAGACATCACTCCTGCCCTTCCCCGTCGGTAAGCGCGTCACCTGAAGAGCCTGGAAAGGGGGGAAACACAACTATGAGCTAACGCTCAGTAGGAAATAACAGACATGTATAAGTGATTAACAGTTTAATTACATTTTCAAAATGTCATGATATAAACGATAATGCAATGAAAAGGTAATGATGATATAATGAAACAACGGTAATAACAAGATCTTGCAAGGTCAAGAAATATATAATTAATAATGATTAACAAGAATAACAAATACAAGAATTTACAACAGGAGATATAACAAGAGATATAACAAGAGATAGTAGTAAGGAATTGGCCAACAAGCAAGTATTTTAAACATTTAACCAAGTATGATCAAGTAACAAGTAACAAGATACTTTTGTCATAGACGCCAACACTCAAGCAAGTACTTCGGTGCAATACCCCACCTTGTCATTAACATCCCATGGGCTCACTAACTTTCGGGCGCTCTCCCCAGGACCAGACCGGGCCCTTATGATGCGATGGCATTGATTTACTAGGCCCAACGTCCCATCCGTCCAGACATTCAGTCAATTTTTAATGGCCAATTAATCAGAGGAATTTATGCCATAAGTTCAGATTTAAAGGAGTAACCTTGTCCTTGGATTCAAGAGTACAAAACACGGTCAAACTCATCTTCAAGAGATTTGCGGTCGTAACGGAGCCGCTCGATGGGTATATACGGTTCATACAGGACCGTACGTACAAGAACTGGACCGAAACTCAGCCCGCGAAGTCAAGAAAAGAACGGCTGACAGTGGGCCGTCCTAAGGTAAGAACGGTGCAATATGGGCCGCTCATGTCTAAAAGACAGTGAGGCCCAAGAACAAGATATACGGTCCTGTTGACAGCTAAAATATGAACAAAGATAAAGATGAGACCAGACCAGCAACGAAGACTGAAAGATGCTTGCAAAGTCAGGATTGAGGGAGGGCCCTCACTACCAACTACTTGCCCAGCTAGGACACTCTCAGGCTGAGCCGATGTCTAGTATTGTCATCATCCAAACGGTGATACCGATGAAACTCCGGTCTGTTGGCTGATGAGAAACTTCTGGATTATTCAGATGATGATGCATACACCGTTAAAGAAGGAGCCCTCGTCAGTGCTGATGCAATCAAAGGAATTAACAAGGCCAAAGAAAAGAATGGGCCTGTTGAATGGGCCTGTTAATGTGCTATTAAGGATGGGCTTGATACCCCTCGCGCCGAGAACCTCTCCATGGCAGCAGGCGCGCCGGGAAGCCCCTCCAAGGGAGTGCGCCGGGAAGCCCCTCCAAAGGAGGCGCGCCGGGAAGCCCCTCGAATGGGCGCGCCGGGAACCGGTGATGCAGGCACGCCGAGTGCCATTGATGTGAACAGGGTCCTATAAAACCCATTACTTTGCCCACAGGAAAAGGGGAACGACTGAGGGCGGCAAGAGAAAAAAAAAGGAAGAGGCAGATATTGAGAGGATAGCCAGAAACCAAAAAGAGAAAACGAGAGCTCGAAGAGAAGGAGGAAGAAGAAGCTGCAGGTGGGTTGCTCCGGGGAGGGAGAGGAGTCAATGCTCCGCCCTCCCCCATGCTTTCTTTCCTTTTCTTTGATGTAATCTAGCGAGTTCTTTTTCTCGATTTATCAAATGTAGCCAGACAATCCCGGTTCTGCTTTGTATCTCTGCTTCTTATTTTCCCTTTATGGTTGATGTAAGTATGAGACGATGCAATGAAATGGAATGCTGCAGCTGCAGTGATGAATATTGGGCAATCGAAGCTCTTCCCCTTTGTATCCCGTGGATATGTCTTCTATTCGAAATGTCTAATAGTTTATATAGTACCGGTTTCAGAATCCTCGTTGGTTCTCCGAAGAGGCATGAAGATAGGGCCCCCATCCCTATCTAATGGGTGATTGGGCTCTATTTCCTTCTCCCCTTCTGTCTCAATGGCAGATCCTCCGCGTATAGTCCGAGTTTTCCCTCGAGCCCTTCGTGTTGTTCAGGAACCCGAGACATCAATCTCTTGGTTCCCTGGACTGCTGGCTGTACAAAGATGTGTCTGCTCTGCAGGTTGACGCCATCCCGCGAGGTTCTAGCAAATGGATCTCGATCTCTCGACCCTCCATTCTAACCCTTGAATGATTAGGGTCTGGAGTCTCGATGCTGAGGGTTCCTCCGTCGCCGATTTTAGATGCCATTAGGACTCGTCCGGGGGATCAGAGACAGTCATCTCTTGATTCCCCCCAGACGGCCTGCATCAAACAGATAAAGCTCTCCACAGGATCTGGACGATGGTCTCAATTCCCCCTGTTGATTCCACCTTCTAATTCCCTTGGCATCCTTCTAACAGAAGCCCCCATGAAATCTCTCACCTACACTCTAAATCCAGCCTCAATCCGAGCCAAAAATCTCATAAAATCCCCGAACAGAGCATCGTTATCGAGCTCTGAAACCCTGTAGTAATTCCACCTTCTCGGCGTACAAAATTCCCCGCCGAGAACTACGCTGCCGAGAGGCCTCCCTCTTCAGCAAACCGACAAAAAAACCATCTAAACCCCTTTCCATGCAAACCTCCCAGCCCACAGGCTCCCGACGCCAGGCTCCCGGCGCGGCGAGGAGCGCGCCGGGAAGCTCCACGCCGAGATCCCCCTTTTTTTTTGGCCAAGAAGCCACTTCCACGTGAACCCCCCAGCCCTTAGCTTCCCGGCGCCACCTTCCCGGCGCGGTAATAGGCGCGCCGGGAAGTCCCACGCCGAGAGCTTCTTCAGGCCAACTCAACCCATGCCGAGAGCCCCCCTTGGCCAACCTGTAAACCCATGCCGAGAACCCCTTGGCCAACCTATAATCCCACGCCGAGAGCCATCTTCTTGCCAATGAAAACCATGCCGAGAGCCCCTCCTTTGTCCACCCCTTTGGCCTCTTCGTCCACTTATCCTGGGGCGTTCTTGAGTCGTCATATGTACCCCAGGAGATAAATTAACTGGGGATTGACCTCCCCTACATTCTGAGGCCCCTAACAGGATTCACATGCAACCCCGTGGGTCTGACGAACCCTGTCTCTACATGAGTTTCGTCAGTCTCCGAGAAGGGGAATAGTGACCGATGCCAGAGACATGGATAGTCTCTTCGAGCCTTAGTGCTCACTCATTTTTCGGCTTTCATCCCCGCACTCCGTGGATGTCAGTCTATACCACTTTCTGGCAAATGCTCGGTCCAAGGGAGGTGCTGCCAAAATTCTCTCAGGAAGACGAAAGTCGACATCAGGTTGTCCCCCGGGCTCTGCATGATAATGGTGACAGGGTTTCCCTCAACCCTAGCCTTTCTAAATCCCTCTTCTATCCGGATGCTCCTGTAAAGCCCAAATCTAATCCAGCTCAGATTTGATGAACTGATCCACTTTGACTTCACAGAACCTATCTGGCTCATCCTGAATCGCCAAGAAACCCAAAATAGAGCCGCCAGAACCCCTTTCGGGTCCTCACGGCGCCAGAACACCAACACTCTCTCGGCGCCATGGCTCCCGGCGCGGCCCTGAGCACGCCGGGAACCCTCACGCCGAGAACCCCCCCTGGCCCTCTTGTCAGCGCACCGAGAGCTCCCCCTCCTCTTCAGCCATGCCGAGACCCCCCTATTCCTCACGCCGATAAGCCCTATCAGAAGCGCGCCGGGAACCTCCTCCACCATCTCCCCTTCGCGCCGAGAAGCTCTCCAGTTGGCGTGCCGGGAACCCTGGCCATTTTGCCTTCGCGCCGGGAACCTATGTACACTTGAATTGCATTGATAGGCTACCCCAAATTTTATTACTGGGCCTTCAATCCAAATTTTGTTCCGGGGGCTCCGCCCTCGGACACCCCCGCAAGGGGGGCTGCCCCCTTGACCCCCGCCACCTGACCGCGCAGGTCGATCCGCGTGTGAGGGCGCAACATTGAGCGTTCGCTCACATTCCGTCGTCCCGCAGCAGGTTCATGAATAACCCCTTTAGCTCGGGATGGCTCTACCATTGCACGAGTGCCGCCGGCTTCTATAGCGAATATCAAGCATTGCCCCATGGCAGATACGCGATTCGGGAAGTTCAACACTTCTCTCTCTCTTGGCTTTCATCCCGGCACTCCGTGGGTGATAGCCTATTTCTCCCTGGGCATAATCCAGATAAAAGGGGAGATGCTGCCGAAACGTCGATCGATGTTTTAAACCCCCATTATGGCCATGGCTCAGCCTGTCTGTGACTGAAATTTCCCCTTCCCGCCTAAGCCCGGTCTCTGAACCGCTGACTTAACGATATCGTCTGTTTCTACAGTCGATGTTATTATCTTGCCAGCCTTCCTGGCTCTGGTATGAAATTCAAACTGCGCACATGAATATATTTTTTTTGCCTCTCGAGGCCTCCTATTTTGGCGTTTAATCAAGGGTTGTCCTTCCTTGGAAGGACGTAATTAACGTCATAGCCTTTATGGTATGACGGACTTCTGGTCCCGACTCGGACCTCACAATCGCCTGACCAAGTCAGGTCGAGCGCAAAATAAGATCGTCACTCCGGTGACTGGCACGCCTAATAAATCAAAAATCCAAAAAAATAAAATAAAACATAAAAGACGAAGAAGAGAAAAATGTGTCGAACAAGTCTGGCACGCCCGGTGGGACTGAGTCTCCCTTCATCTCTACGCCAAGATAGGAGGCCCAGCGGGCCCCCTCTAATTTCTGATGTTGTGTGCTTTCTCTATTTTCAGGAAGCTATGATGACGACCAGGACCATGTCCGTCTGCTTTGACCGGCAACCGGTCGATATGCATGTGCGAGAGGGTTACCTGGCGGTACCACTGTCATTCGGATCGTTGCCCCCTGCCGTCGGGCTACCCACCTGTCTGGGCCTCGTCTTCACCGACCTTCTGCAGGTCGACAACAACAAGCAAGGCACCGCTGCAAGTGCCCCGATAAGGGCTGCTGATGAGAAGGCCAGCTTACCGGAGAAGACGGCCTCGACAGCCGTCGCCTGCTATGTGCACCATGTTCAAAGGAGGGACATGGTCTCCACTGCTGCCCAGAAGGGAAAAAGAACCAACCGGAGGAGCCGGTATGCTGCTGCTGACCGTCGTCTTTCAAATTCTGGGAAGACAATGATGATGGGCGATGTTAGGGTGAACCTCGACGGTCGCCCCCGAGAAGTCCGGCCGGACAGGATTGTCCCGACCATCCAGATTGACAACAAGTTCCAAGTTCTGGCCACCAGGAAGGCCAACTGGGAAGCTGATGGGAGGAAGCCACTGGCGCCCAAGCCAGCAAGATATAAGCAGATATGGCGGCCAAAGAAGATTCAGAGCTGGGCCCCATCTCAAGATGAAGAAAACCCTGCTGATGTCACTGTTGCCCGCTTCAGAGCAGGGGGCAGAAGGGAAGACGGAAAATACAGAAGAGATGCTACTGCTGTTTACCCCAGGGCTCGGGGTAGGAGAGATGAGACTGAGGGTCAAGGAAGAAATCTGACTGCTGCTCGCCCCGTGATGAGGGGCAGAAGATATGAGAAGAAGGAGGACTTTACCGCCGCCCGTTCCAGGGCCGGGGGCAGAAGATGGGAAAGGAAGATCTATGATACTGCTGCCAACCGCTACCAAGTTGGCGATGTGAGAAGGAGTGAACCAGTCACTGTGGTTGCTGCAAGAAGACCAAGAGCCTGTGCCAGACAGGCTGATATCTTCAGATACTCCAGAACCGAGCACTTGAATGCTCAGGTGGCAAGACTGGCTTATCAGCAAAAGAGCCAGGACAGATTGATACTCCAACCCGAGCCACAAAGGCACAATCCGGAGGAGATGAAGCAAGTGGTCCAGGACTACTTCCGATACCTGGGGAGCTCCGCCCTCGGTCAACAAAGACTATCCCGTGCCTTGGGCACCAGAGGTGAAGAAAAAGAAGAAACACTTCAAGAAACGATGATCGGAGCCTCTTCCTCCGATTCAAATCACTATGAAGAAGGTCTTAGGGCCGGATATGACAAAGAAGACCTGTACCGGGAAGAAGCCAAAGAAAGAATATCGATCTTTGACCGGCTCAAATATCCTGACCAGGTGAAAAGAAAGGTCTACAGGCGGAAGGGAAAAATGCAAATCTTCGCCTGCAACATGGCTGGACTTGCCAGAGGGCAAGATATACTACCAACTCAGCCAGATGAACTGCTCAGGTTGGCTACTAGACCTGGTCCTGTCACAAGAAGAGGCCAGGCCGCAAAAGATAAGATGAAGAAATATGATGAAGCCCGCAAGATCACCACCATGAGAGTCAATGTGGTGACGGCAGAGGATGAAGACAATCCCCTTATTGATGATGCTGAAGGGACTTCTGAAGATATGCAAATCCCATCAGCCTTGGATCCTATGATCCAGATGATGTTCAGAAGATACCAGCAGGAGATCAGTGCTCTCTGAAGGCAGCTCAATGAGAGACATGAAGCTACATCAGTCTCAAAGCAAGCTGAACCTGCGGGGCAGACATCCAGCTCAGCAGAGACGGCTATCCCAGCTAACCCTCTCCTAGCTGATAAGGGCAAGACACCGAGCCAACCTGTTCCACAGCAAATAGCAGCTCATCCCTCTGTGTCTCAGACGCAGCCTACCGCGCCCATCTTGCGTGCCACTGTGATGACAACTCCTCACAGCCAGCAACAAGCTCACTTCTTCCCAGAAGAGATAGATCCAGCCATAGCCCACAAGCTGATGATTGAAAAAATTATGGAGATGAAGCTGTCTGAGAAGACTGGTGACGATGTTAGCACCTATGATGTGTACAAGGTGCCGTATCCTCCCCAATATGCTGCTAAAAGACTACCTCCAGGCGTCAGTAAGCCGCCGAAATTTGAGAAGTTCAATGGCCAAGGCTCCCCCAGGGAGCACATAGCTTACTACACCACAATTATGGGCGATTTGGCAGCTGACGAAGCTTATCTGCTCAAATTCTTTGGCTCATCCCTCACTGGGTTAGCCTTTGAATGGTATTCAAGCCTGCCGGCTGGATCAGTGGTTGATTGGCCTGATATGCAAAGAAAGTTCCGCGACAGATTTCATGTCACGGAGAGAGAAATCACAATAGCCGAGCTATATGCAACAAGGCAGAAGCAAGACGAGACCGCTCTGGATTATATAAAAAGATGGAGAAATCTCGCCATGAGATGCAGGCGGCCTCCACATCACGAGGACGCCGTCCAGATTTGCAAGCAGAATCTTCGGCGGGAGACTCTCGAAAAGATGATCGGGATGGAGATAGGGTCATTTGACCGACTAAACAATGCCGCGGCGGAGGTCGAGGCCTTCCTCTCCAGTAGTCCTTCAGTCGCTACTGCTGTGTACCATAAAGCTAGGTCTGCTGATAAATGGCCAATGCCTACAGAAGTCAGTACATTAGACTTCAATATGTTCGAGCAACAAAAAGATAAAGAAAAAGGCGTTGCTCACCCTCCTCCCGCTAGGCCGGCTGATCAGAAGGAGGGCCCCGCTCTGCGAGCCAGGATAAGCAAGCCTTAATCCTTTCCTAAGGAAAAGACTTGGCTCCTGTTTGAATGGGCGGCCCAATTTGACAAGATTGTCCTTCCAAACCCAAAGAGACCTGATGATACCAAAAGAAAAGATGACCCCCACTTCTGCCCATATCATCAAGCATTGGGTCATCCCATTGAAGATTGCTATGTATTTAAAGATATTATTGAAAGAATGATTAAAAAAGGGGAGCTCGAACTGGGTGAGTATAGAGTGGACCCTCCATGCCTGCATGAGTTGCCTGAGTAAAAAAGAGCAGTCAATATGGTATCTCTATACCGGCAGTCGCCCAAAGAAATGTTAAAAGAAACAGACACCGATGAGCCCATCCTGTGGGAGCGCGTCAAATCCCCAGGCCTGATTAATAAGATGAAAAATAAATCAAAAATGCCAGATGTGCTAGATGACCCGTTATGGGTGCAGATGTCGACCGCTGAAAGGAAGGAAGAGCAGATGCAAACAAACACAAGGAGGGACAACGTCTTCTCCTGTAACATGCTGTCAGTTTTACCCGGCAATGGCCAGACTTCCGAAGGGGATGATGAAGAGATATGCTTCATGCCGATAAGGTCAGAGCAAGCCAAAGCTTCAGCCTCCTGTCCTGATGATAAAACCAGCAAGAAGCCTGGGCACCTCCCGCTACCAGAAGAAGAAGCATGCTACCACACTCCTCCTCCATATGCGGGGACGAGGGCCAAGATGTTAATTTCTGAAAGCCTGGACGCGTCCGGCGCCTGTAATAGGGTACTGCCAGTCCCTCCTAGGATTAGGGCCGGGGGCAACATTCTTGGCCTTGCCATGATGACAGAGCTATCTAAAAAACTACAAGAAGTCAAAGTGTTACAGAGCAAGCTGAATGAAATGGGTTTGCATCTGCCTGGTTTGCACTTAAACTCACCAGCTCCGGCAGTGATGGGTAAACCCGATATGAAACAAACAATGAAAATCAACTCTGCCAAGGGAGAAGTTACTAAGGCAGAATTGTATGAGACCAAACAAAGGGCCGATGAATCTACTCTGGATTATATCTACCGATGGAAGGACCTTTATGCCAGATGTCGGCACCCACCAAACCAGGAGGAGGCTGTCCAGATATGCAAGCGCAACCTGAAGACAGAAGTCTTAACAAGGTTGGTTGGCATCGAAGTCAAGTCCTTCGATCTCTTGAATGAGATTGTGGCTGATATTGAGGCCTTTTTGGCGAAATATTACCCGGCCGCTACCGCCCTAAGACAAAAGAGCAAGCCTGCTGGTGAACAGCCAATGCATAAAGATATGTACATTGCCGACTTCCAAGCTCTCGAGAAGAAAAAGGCGAAGGAGGCAGCTAGCTCTTCGCCAGCAAAGACTGGCGAGCTAGGCCATTCCCTAAGAAGCAAAATGACTAAACCCTACTCCTTTCCAAAGGAAAAGACTCGGGTCCTATTCGAATGGGTCACCCACCACGGCAAGATCATACTCCCGGCCCCAAAGAAGCCCGGTGATGCCGCAAGGAAAGACGAGCCTCGCTTCTGTCCGTACCATCAGATGCTCGGACACCCTATTGAGGACTGCTACGTCTTCAAAGATGTTATAGAAAGCTTGATACAGAAAGGTGAGCTGCAGATAGGGGAATAAAAAGTGGACCCACCGCGTCCCCATCGAATGCTCAATTTCAAGAAGGCAGTCGATATGGCCGCACCACACCCGCCAAAGAGCGATTTGCTCTAAAGGGCATTTTCAATACGAATGATACCCCGTTCTGGGGTAGGTGTATGCCAAAAAGAATGATGGTGAAAGATGCCAGTGATACCCCTTTCCAGGGGCAGATGTACACACAAAAAAAAATGAATAAAAAAAAGAAAGAAAGAAGAAGAAGAAAATGAGGGATGCAAATGATACCCCGTTCCGGGGGCAGATGTATGCAAAAAAAAAGAAAAGAAAAGAGAAAGAAAAAGAAGAGATGATACCATATTAACTATGAAACCCACATCTCCAGCGAACGGCTTTATGCCCGAGCTGCTATACACCTTCTTTGAATCAATTCAGACCTTTCGTCTGGATAGATCATGAAACCCTATTCCTTTGCGTTAATGGCAAACCCCACATTAACGATAAAACCCACATTTCCAGTGAGTGGTTCCGTGCCCGAGCTGCTATCCATACCCTCTAGGTCAATTCAGACCTTTCGTCTGGACAGATCATGAAACCCTATTCCTTTGCGTTAATGTCAAACCTCACATTAACGATAAAACCTACATTTCCAGTGAACGGCTCTGTGCCCGAGCTGCTATCCATATCCCATAAATCAATTCAGACCTTTCATCTGGGTAGATTATGAAACCCTATTCCTTTGCATTAATGCTAAAAACCCCAACATTAATGATGAAACATACATTCCCGGCAAACAACTTCATACCCAAGCCCGCCATCCACGAACTTCAGTTCAGACCTTCCGTCTAAATTGCATGATGAAGCCCTACTCTCCTTTGCATTGATGTTTACCCCACATCAATGAGTGGCTTTCCGCCCTCGATAAGCTCTACCCACCTTGGCCTGGTGGCACTCCGCCCTAGCCAAGCTACACTTTCTTGGTCTAGTGGCACTCCGCCCTAGCCGAGCTACCCTTTCCTTGGCCTGGTGGCACTCCGCCCTAGCCGAGCTACCCTTTCTTGGTCTAGCGGCCCTCCGTCCTAGCCGAGCTACCCTTTTCTTGGTCTAGCGGCACTCCGCCCTAGCCGAGCTACCCTTCTCTTGGTCTAGCGGCACTCCGCCCTAGCCGAGCTACCCTTTTCTTGATCTAGCGGCACTCCGCCCTAGCCGAGCTACCCTTCTCTTGGTCTAGCGGCACTCCGCCCTAGCCGAGCTACCCTTTTCTTGGCCTAGCGGCGCTCCGCCCTAGCCGAACTACCCTTTCTTGGTCTAGCGGCACTCCGCCCTAACCGAGCTACCCTCTTCTTGGTCTAGCGGCACGCCGCCCTAACCAAGCTACCCCTTATCTTAATCCGATGGCATTCCGACCTGTCACCCTCTTAAAAAAAAAGAAGAGAATAGAAATGGGGTTGAAAATAGAGATACCCCGCCAGACTTGCTCCTATAATAGGGACAAGGGCAAAAAATGGCCAAAAACCCAGCTGTGGTGAAAACCCGAAAGGGCACTACAGGCAAAATCGGGTACCCCGCCACGTGAAAACCCGAAAGGGCGCGTGGGCAAAAGCAAGAGGGGGCTGGCTCCGGTGAAAACCCGAAAGGGCACTTGGGCCAGTAATGTGGTTATTCAAAATTCCCTTTCCCCACCACTGATAGAACCTTCCGTCGGTCGACCGGCGCCTTGCTGACCAACGATGAAACCTATTCAGTCTAGACCTTACGTCTATTCTGATGAAACCTACGAAACTTCCTTGCATTGGTATAAACCTAATACCGATGATCAAACTAACTGTTGATCGATTGGCACCTTGCCCGATCAATGATAAAACCTATCCAGTTTAGACCCTACGTCTATCCTGATGAAACATATGAAATCCTTACATTGGTATAAACCCAATACCGATGATGAAACCTACTGTTGGTCGATTGGCACACTGCCCGATCAACGATAAAACCAGCCCAGTGTAGACCTTACGTCTATTCTGATGAGATTCATGAGATCCTTGCACTGGTATAAACCCAATACCGATGATGAAACCCACCTGTGATCGATGGGCACCCTGCCCAATCGACAAAGAAACCCGTCCTATTAAACTTGCATGTCTTTCGACGTCTCGCCGTGATAAAACTTACTGCTGATCAGCAATGAAACCTGTCCGATTTAGACCTTACGTCTATTCCGATGAAGCACATGAAATCCTTGCATTGGTATAAACCCAATACCGATGATGAAACCTGCTGTTAATTGATTGGCACACTGCCCGATCAGCGATGAAACCTATCCAGTTTAGACCTTATGTCTATCCTGATGAAACCTATAAAAATCCTTGCGTTGGTATAGACCCAATACCAATGATAAAAGCAGCTACTAATGGGGTGGCCCGCCGCCTGAGCAATGCTGAAGCCCGTCCGGGGTAGATCTTCGTCTGCTCTGATAAAAATACTACACCCATTCTCAAATCAACCCGGGCCTTCCGTCCGGATAGATGATAAAACCTCATCCCTTTGCGTTAATGTTAAACCCCACATTAACGATGAAACCTATATTTCCAGCGAATGGTTTCGTGCTTAAGCTGCTACACACATCCTTGAACCGATCCGGACCTTCTGTCTGGATGGATGATGAAATCCCATTCCCTTGCGTTGATGACAATCCCCACATCAACGATACAGCCATGCTCCCGGTGAACGGCTTTACGCCTAAGCCACAAAACACACTCAAGTCGACCCAGGCCTTCCACCTAGGCAGACGATGAAAACCTTATGTCCCTTGCATTGGTGTCAGCACCCACATCAATGATGATACATACACAAGTTGAGCACATGGCTTAACAATTTACGAAGCTAAAGTCCCAATAAAAAAGAAAAGAAGAGACAAAATGGGGTTAAAAATAGAGATACCCCGCCAGTCTTGTTCAGATACTCTGAACAAGGGCAAAAATGGCCAAAACCCAGCTGTGGTGAAAACCCGAAAGGGCACTGCAGGCAAAATCGGGTACCTCGCCACGTGAAAACCCGAAAGGGCGCGTGGGCAAAAACAAGAGGGGGCTGACTCCGGTGAAAACCCGAAAGGGCATTTGGGTCAGTAATGTGGTAATTCAAAAGTTCCATGCCAACCGGCACGCTGCCTTTACCTCCCCTTCACTGATGAAGCTTTCCGTCGGTCATCTGGCTCTATGCCCCACCGATGATAAAGCCTCCCCGGGGTAGACCTTACGTTTACCATGATGAAATCTACATACTCTCTTTCGACTGTCCCACCGACAATGAAACCCATCACCATCCTGATGAAGCCTGTCCAGCTCAGACCTCACGTCTGTCCTGATGAAGCCTACGCATTTCTTGGAAAGCCCCACATGCGATAAAACCTGTTGGAATAGACCTTACGTCTGTCCTGACGAGACCAACACCTTCACATACGTCCAACTGTTGATCGATTGGCACCCTGCCCGATCAATGATGAAACCCTGTCCAGTTTAGACCTTTCGTCTATTCTGATGAAACTTATAAATCCCTTTGCATCGATATAAACCCAATATCGATGATGAAACCAACTGTTGATCGATTGGCACCCTGCCCGATCAATGATGAAACCCTATCCAGTTTAGACCTTTCGTCTATTCTGATGAAACTTATAAGTCCCTTTGCATCGATATAAACCCAATATCGATGATGAAACCAACTGTTGATCGATTGGCACCCTGCCCGATCAATGATGAAACCCTATCCAGTTTAGACCTTTCGTCTATTCTGATGAAACTTATAAATCCCTTTGCATCGATATAAACCCAATATCGATGATGAAACCAACCGTTGATCGATTGGCATCCTGCCCGATCAATGATGAAACCTTATCCAGTTTAGACCTTTCGTCTATTCTGATGAAACTTATAAATCCCTTTGCATCGATATAAACCCAATATCGATGATGAAACCAACTGTTGATCGATTGGCACCCTGCCCGATCAATGATGAAACCCTATCCAGTTTAGACATTTCATCTATTCTGATGAAACTTATAAATCCCTTTGCATCGATATAAACCCAATATCGATGATGAAACTAACCGTTGATCGATTGGCATCCTGCCTGATCAATGATGAAACCTTGTCCAGTTTAGACCTTTTGTCTATTCTGATGAAACTTATAAATCCCTTTGCATCGATATAAACCCAATATCGATGATGAAACCAACTGTTGATCGATTGTCACCCTGCCCGATCAATGATGAAACCTTATCCAGTTTAGACCTTTCGTCTATTCTGATGAAACTTATAAACCCCTTTGCATCGATATAAACCCAATATCGATGATGAAACCAACTGTTGATCGATTGGCACCCTGCCTGATCAATGATGAAACCCTGTCCAGTTTAGACCTTTCGTCTATTCTGATGAAACTTATAAATCCTTTTGCATCGATATAAACCCAATATCGATGATGAAACCAACTGTTGATCGATTGGCACCCTGCCCGATCAATGATGAAACCCTACCCAGTTTAGACCTTTCGTCTATCCTGATGAAACTTATAAATCCCTTTGCATCGATATAAACCCAATATCGATGATGAAATCAACTGTTGATCGATTGGCACCCTGCCCGATCAATGATGAAACCCTATCCAGTTTCGACCTTACGTCTATCCTGATGAAACTTATAAATCCCTTTGCATCGATATAAACCCAATATCGATGATGAAACCAACTGTTGATCGATTGGCACCCTGCCCGATCAATGATGAAACCCTATCCAGTTTAGACCTTACGTCTATTCTGATGAAACATATGAAATCCCTTTGCATCGATATAAACCCATTATCGATGATGAAACCCGCTATTGATCGACCGGCACCTTGCCCGATCAATGATGAAACCCTACCCAGTTTAGACCTTACGTCTATTCTAAAATCCCCCTTGCATCGATATAAGCTCAATATCGATGATGAAGTCAACCGTTGGCTGATCGGTACATCGCCCGGCCAATGATAAAATCTGTCAAGTTCGTACTTTATGTCCGTTCTGATGAGAACCACATATCCTTTTCAATGTCCCACCTGCAACAGTCTCTACCTAGTCTAGACCATACGTCTACTCTGACGAGACCTCCTCATTTGCATTCCGACAAATCGTCTCCCTTACGACACACATGGCCAATAGGACGTTTGCTGCCACCAACAAAAATTCGATTCAAGCACCTCCTCGGATGCCGTCACGCGGTGGAGCGACTTCCCCGTCCTTTCTCTGAAGGGGTGGACGCTCTCCTGCTGAACACGGGTCATCCGCATAAAGGCTGCTGAGACCACTACTCTTCCATACGAAGGAAATAACAACACATGAAGCAGATGTACAGCCAATCAGGGCTTAAAACTGACAGATGCAAGATATACAGCCAATCAGGGCTTAAAACTGACAGATGCAAGATATACAGCCAATCAGGGCTTAAAACTGACAGATGCAAGATGTACAGCTGTTGACACCCAAAATATACCAGAAGAAACTACAGCATATTCACAGCTTTGAAGATCAGCAGAGGGCACAGTTCACATGTTACCCCGGGAGATCTGAGAGTCTGAATAGAAGAAACCCACTATCCCTATCATTCTGTTCGACTAAAGCCATCTCTGGCTAGGTCGCTGTCCAGTGCTACTATCTTTCAAGATAGTCAGGCTGATTAAACTACACCAACATTCAGGCAATCATCTGCCTACTGAAATAGATGTTCAGACATCTCTGATACTCCTGGGCCAAGACGCATAGTGCCCCGTATGCATGTGTGAATCCAAGGTGTAAATGGGCTCGGTGGAGTCGCAATATGTATGGGTCAAGAACCCCACTGTCGAGAGGAGCTCGCTAAGTGGATCCTGGACGGATGGGCCGAATGACAAGAAGATGGGCCAAGCCCAAACAAGAGACCGGACGCGCCGATGGCTGTCACGCCGGGAGGAGCGGTTCCGGCGCGCCGGGAAGCTCATGCCGAATGCATGAAGAGCCTCGCCCCTATAAGAGGCCTGCCCTTCGAACAAAAAAAAAGAGGAGGATAGAGGAAAGAAAAGAAAAAAAGGAAAGAGGGGAGGAGAAGCAGAGCGCTTAGCCACCGAAGAGAAAGAGGGAGTTCGAGAGCCCTTGAAAGAAGCTGAGGAGAGAAAGAAAAAAAAGGAGAGAGTCGGAGGCTCGAAGAAGGATCCAGGTGGGAATCGTCGGGCGGTTGCAGTCTCCTCCGCTTCTCTTCCCTATCTATCTCGATCTTCCCCTCTGTATTTTCTGATCCCTGGCACCTTTGCTTCTATAGCATCGGATGCGAATGTAACTCTGCTTTGCAGGGACTAAGCATGTATTTTTCTTTCCGATTGAGTCGGATTTCTTCTTCTAAATAGCGTGTAAGCCATTTGGCTGGAATTATCAATGAAAGAACGGGCTGATCTCTGCTATTTCTGATCATTCCCCTTCCTTTTTTTCTTCTGTTGCATCCGAGGTTCTAGTCCGTGCATTGCCACCGCCAGCCTTGAATGAATGTTTTATGTTTTGTTGCCCCCATCCGGCTGAGGGTTCTTCCCCATTACTCCATCCCCTTCCTCTGCCACATTTCGAGGGCCTGAGACAGTCTATCTCATGGCTCCTCGAATGTGGAATGAAAGGGATACCTTCGAAGGTTTGCCGTTTGTGTTTTGCTCCCAGTGAGGCTCCCTAAGGAGGGGTGTTCCCCCTAGAGTCTTTTTCCCCCCTCTGGCCGTTTAATACAGCTGAGTTTAAACCCCCTACTTTGTGTGTAATCTCCTGAAACCATGCCGTAAGAGCCTTTCCAAAGAAAAACCCTCTGTAGGCAATCTCCCGGCGCCAGTACCTCCCGGCGTGGGTTTTGCGCCGAGTGCTTGCCGCGCCGGTTGCATCTCCCCATCGCGCCGAGACCGCTCAGTTTCTGTGCCGAGAGCTACCCCCCTTTTTCCCCATCGATGACTGTACATCTTCTGGCCACTTTGATGCCTTAGTGCTCATCCGGGTGAGTCATATAGCCTCTGCCCATCATGTTCTGATCGTGGGTAGGCACCGCTTTTCCCCCTCTGTTGTCACGGGAGTTATAGCAAAGTGGGTGAGAGCCCCTAATATTCTACAACCCATCAAGTCAAGGAGCTCTGCCTCTGCATGACCTCCGATCGACTGCGTTGGGGATATTACAACATAAGAGGGTGAGATCTCGTATGGTCCGACCCTCCTCAGATTACGGGCTACGCCCGGCACCTATTCTGGTTTCTACTCCGGCACTCGTGAGTAGATATCCCATAATAATTTCTGGGCACACTCCCAAATTAAGGGGAGATGCTGTCAAAATTTCCCCAGAACTTTATTCTGCTATGCACTATGCTTCATCGAAATTGAGTACTTAATCCCTCGACACGGCAACAGCCTGAGCTACGTCATCTCATGGCCTCTTGCCATCACAGGGAATAGGTGATGATCTCCTCGGACCTCTGGGCAAGTGTAATCACCCTCATCCTCCGTCTTCATCCATTCATCACCCTGCAGCTCTCATCAAATAATAAAAAAAACCCTCACAGCTGCCCCCCTTCAAACCTTAGAAAACGCCCTTCCCCCGGCGCCCTGGCCTCTCGGCGCCAAACCCACGCCGGGTGGTTGGCGCGCCGGGACCAGGCCATGCCGAGATCCAGGGCGCGCCGGGACCAGGCCAGGCCGAGACCTCCCCCTGAGCCCCTCCATCGCGCCGTTTCTCATCGCGCCGAGACCAGACTGGGCCGATGCCTTTTTAAACCCCCTCCCCTCGCGCCGTCTGCCCTTCGTGCCGGGATCTCCAACGCTGACTAGTATCTGTGTCATTTCACCTCACTAGTGGGTGCTCTTCTTCAAATCTTGACATCTCAACAAATCTCATTAAACCTCAGAATAGTCGTCCCAAACCCAGAGGTCCTATTCCCATCAACCCTTTAAGCCAGCCTTCAGCATCTTGCGAGGGAATTATCATCATTCACCCAGGGCCCGGAGATATATGAATGAGGGGGGGTTCCACCCCTACATTATGCCAAACCCAACATTTCTTCGGCTACCCCGCTGACCCTCGGAGTTCTGCCGTTGCATGTCCTCCGATGGTCCCTTTAGGGGAATATTAACGAACGGCGCAGATGGTTCCGTCATATTTGAATCCTCTTTGGACCCAGGCCTGTGCCTGATCTTCTTTTGGGTCTCCATTCCGGCTCTCCATGGACGGATGTCCTATCTTCCTTTCTTCGGTATAATCCGAAGGAAGAGGGCATACTATCGGATTTACACTGTTACATCGTCATCATTATCGTATCTGTTAGCATTCATGCTTTCGCTAGTGTGATGGTGGTCCTCGGACCTGCTTCCTCCTCCACGTACCGAGGATCCATTTTCCCATTAAACTACACATCTTTTGCATGATTAATGCTGCATCCTGCCTGTCATTGCTATAATTATCACGTAGTTCTCTTTACGACGGCTTCGACAGCCCGCTATCTCGGCAATTAATCAAAGGTGTTCCCTCCTCGTGTGGGATGTAATTAACGCCATAGCCTTCATGGTATGGCGGACTGCTGGTCCCGACCGAACCTCACATTCGCCCGACATGGGTCAGAGTGAGCGCACAATAAAATCGTCACTCATGTGACTGGCACGCCCGCGCCGTTAATTGATCATTTGACTACCAGTTAAGTCAGTTGGTCGATCGACACGCGAAAGAAAGAAAAGGTCGCAAACAAGTCTGGCACGCCCGGTGGGACCAGTGTCACCTTTCATCTCTTTGCCGAGATACTCGGGCTTCGAAGCCCTCTCAAAGACTACTGATTATCGCTTTGTTTGATATTTCAGTGCAAACAATGACGACTCACGGGATAACCGGCGTCGGCTTCAGTTCTGCGATCGTCGCCAGACACGCGCAAGGGTACCTGGCGGTGCCCATGGAATTTGGTAGCTTTCCTCCTGCTGTGGGCTTCCCCAACTTCTTGGGGCTGGCCTTCGTCGACATGCTGGAAGTCGAAGCCACGGAACCTGTCGAGGAAACCGTGAAGGAAGTGGAGCCTCTGAAGGCTCCCTGCTGCGATGGTTCGCTCAAGAATCCGGCCCCGGCCGCTAGCTGCCTGGTGCACCACGTTGTACGTGGGATGCACCCCACTGTCATCAACAGACGCTCTGGAGGACGTCAGCGTCGCCAGGACCGCAAGAACACTGCTGTGATCACCGGAACTGTCTCTCAGTCTGGGAAGTCAATGCTGGTGGGAGGCATGCGCGTCTTCCTCGACGGGTGCACGGTACGGGTGACCCCAGACCGAGTCATCCCCAACATCCCTGTCCACAACACCTATCAAGCTCTCGCTGGAAGGAGGGCAGAAAGAGAAGAAGCAGGCCCCTATGGCCAAGGAAGCTCGGCACTCAAGCCAAAAAAGTTCAAACAGGTGTGGGTTCCCAAGCGGACCCGACCTGCCTACCATCTGACACCCATCCGCCACCGTCCTATGAACGACGAGGCGGGAGCGAGAAGAGAAGGGGGCTTGTCCCCGATGAAGGAAGAAGAGGTGGTTGCGGATCCTCCGCGTCACAGAAGTTTCCGGGCTGCGGCCCGTCAAGCCAATGTCCCTGTCACGGGGCGAAGGTTCCAACAGCCAGCCGACAGAGCTCGACTGGCCTACATTCCTCCTGCTGGAGGTCGACCACTCTCCCCCGTGCTACATCAAGAACGGGGTCGAGAAGAAATGGCCTGCCTGGTCAGAAGTTATTTCCGAGGATTGGGCAACACCTCACTCGGACAGCAGCGGCTGATGCAGACAGTCGCCACTGAAGAAAACTACTGCCCATCAACAGCAGATGAAGAAGAGATAAGAGACAGAATGAGGGTGTCGTCGGTCGATGACAATGGATATAATGACGGCTTTGAGATCGAAGCCGATGAAGCCTTCCCCGAGCGGGAAGAAAGAAGAAGAATTTCTGTGTTCGAGAGGCTGACCTTTCCGCAACAAGCAAGGCAGAGGGTCCATCGACAAAGAAGAAGGATGCAGGTTTTCACTTGCAACATGGCTGGCGTGTCCAGCCGATATGGGGAGCTCCCTGAAGAACCCCAAGAACTGGCTCAGTTGGCCGTACGGCCGGGACCAGCTACTCGCAGGACAGAAGCAGCAAGAGGGCTTCTGACAATGATGAAAGAGAAACAGCCCCAGGTCTACCTCCACTGGGATGACAAAGCCCCTGTCTTGACCGCTAATGTGGTGACGACGGAAGAAGAAGACGACGTACTCCTCGACATCCTGCCTGAGGGTACGTCCGGGGAGACAACAGAAGGTGTCCCCACCACTATAGATCCATCAGTCTTGATGCTGTTGCAAAGATATCAACGGGAAATAGATGCCCTGAAGAAACAGCTGATGGAGAAAACTGAACACTCATCGGCCTCCAAACCACCCGAAGTCCAGGGTGAATCATCCCGGGGAGCGGCTCGTCGAGACGACCCTCCTCCGCTTTATACACTACCACAGCCGTCAGAACCAACCGTGACGACAGCACAACAGCGGCCACCACAGCCTCAGCCGCTGCTACCTCCGGTGCTTCCTCAGGTGCACCCAACACCCCCGCTGTTGCATCCTCCATAGGCGACCACCTTGGTCACCCCATACCTGCAGCCAGCACACTTCTATCCGAAGCCAGCCGACCCCACGGTCGTGAACCGGATGATGGTGGAAAGGATGATCGAGCTGAAGCTCGCAGAGAAGAGCGAAGGTGACTACATCGCATTCGACGCCTATCGGGTGCCCTACCCGCAACACCATGCGACTAAGCGACTTCCCCCGGGAGTCAACAAGCCGCCCAAATTTGACAAATTCAACTGGAAAGGTTCCCCAAAAGAGCATATTGCATATTATATGACCGTTATGGGTGATCTGTCCACCGACGAGTCATATTTGCTAAAATTCTTCGGGTCCTCGCTGACGGGGCTCGCATTTGAATGGTACTCCAGCCTCTCGGCCGGGTCAATCAATGACTGGTCAGATATGCAGAGAAAGTTCAGGGAGAGATTCCATGTCACAGAGAGGGAGGTCACCGTGGCCGAGCTCTATTCAACAAAACAAAGGGCAGATGAGACAACCCTTGATTACATCAAGAGGTGGAGGAACCTCGGAATGAGGTGCAAGCGGCCCCCGCATCAGGAGGACGCTGTGCAAATATGTAAACAAAATCTTAGGAGGGAGGTCCTGGAAAAGATGATTGGTATGGAAATACGGTCGTTTGACCGGCTGAATAATGTGGTGGCCGAGGTGGAAGCTTTTCTAGCCAAGCCTGTCCCGACGTCAACTGCCAGCGTAGCCCAGAAAGGCAAGGCTGCGGAACGGCGCCCCACACCTAAAGAAGCGAATGCGCTTGATATCAAGGCGTTCGAACAACAGAAGGAGAAAGGCAAGAAAGCAGCTTCCCCGCAACCTATGAAAGCTTTAGATGACAAAGAAGGTCCTTCGTTGAGGGACAAAATGAAGAAGGCTTATTCCTTTCCTAAGGATAAGACCCGGATCCTGTTTGACTGGGTAACAGAATACAGTATGGTCACTCTGCCTGAGCCGAGAAGACCAGAAGACCTCAAAAGAAGAGACAGTCCAAGATTCTGCTCCTATCACCAGATGTTGGGACATTCAATCGAAGACTGTTATGTTTTCAAAGACATCATTGAAGGAATGGTGAAGAAGAATGAAATAGAGCTGGGAGAGTACAAAGTAGACCCTCCTCAGCCACATGAAGCTCCTCCCAGAAGAGCAGCAGTCAACATGGTCTCCCTCTACCAGGCATTACCTGAGGAGATCTCTGAAGCAAGCACACGGAGCACCTACGAAATCCATTTTCTGGAGCCCGTGAAAGAACAGCAGGGGTGGCAGCAAATCCCTGTGAAGCACAAGAAGAAGAGGGCACCCCGCCCAAAAGAGGGGGCACATATCCGTGGCATTACACCCCGGCCTGCTCCACCAGTGGTAGCACCCGTATGGGTCACTCCACCTACAGCTGTCAGAATACATACACCCAAAAGGAGGAGACAAACTCTGCTGCCAGTAATCAAGGAAACCAACCCTGGAGTCCTTCGACTACAACACCTAATTGAAGGGCTAGATGAATATGTACAGCCCGAACTGAAACCTCTGCTGGTACGGGACCACGTCCCATGGCAAGAGCTGGAGCAACTCTCACTCAAGCAAGGGGAGGAAGCTGAAGCAGCACCACCTCAAGAGAGCAACCTGCTCTGGGGGCAAGCACCTGCAGAAACCAAAAAGAAGAAAAAGCAAAAGAAAAAGAAAAGAAAGGCCGCTGGGGCCCATAAAACACAGGTCGTCTCCTGCAATACCCTGTCAGCACTCTTCAACCTGCCCGGAGAAGAGGAAGAAGAAGAAATTTGCTTTACACCCCATGCTGGGGGAGGCAAGGTCGAGGCCGCAACTGCTGCACATGCCACTCGGTCAGGCCGGAAATGGGGGCGCCATCCACCACCCAATCACAACATCATGTTCAGAGGGGAGCAACCCTATAAGACGCCTCCGCCGGAAGTTAAGGGAGTACAAATCCCTCCTCCGTCAGGTCTATACAACAAGACTGGGGGCAAGACAGTCCCTTCGTTCCTTGAATTCATGAAGATGTCAAAGGGTAAGCAGCCTTGTCAGGAGGCTAACCCTACACCCGGGGTCATTCACCCGCAGCCAGCGCAATCTACTGAGAATGCAAATGCAGATGGGGCTTGCCCTACAGCAGCTAATAAAGAAGACCCGACAGTCGATGCCAGTCAAGAGGGTGCCGAGTCCGAGGGAGATGAAGCAGGTCCGTCTGTACCCACAAATCAAAACCTCCCCAAGCCCAGATGGGCTGAAGAGATGAAGCTCTCCAATGTCTGGGCTGGAAGCCGAATAATGAAGTTGCTCAAGAAGCTCCCTGCTCGATTTACGATCTGGGAAATTCTCTCTTTGAGTGAAGAAACTCGACAGGCGATCATTACTGCTCTGCAGACGCCTGCTCATTTTGAAACTTGCATAGCTGAGGCTATACCAGAAGCCAGTATGACCTTCTCTCCAGAAGACATGCTACTGTCTACTGCCAGTCACAACAGGCCGCTATATATGAGAGGGCACCTGAACGGAAGAGAACTGAACCGGATTCTGGTCGACCCTGGTGCAGCAGTCAATATCTTGTCATATAGAATATACGAGAGGTACCACTTCAATGTGCATCTCGAGAATGTCGGGGATATGCGTATCGCTGGCTTCAACCAAAAATGTGAAGTATCTATGGGAGTGGCAGAGTTCACACTGACCCTGGCAGATTTCACTACAACGGTGCAGTTTCACGTCATTGACTCTCGCACCTCCTACAAAGCACTGCTCGGCCGCCCATGGCTGCATGAAAATATGGTGGTGCCCTCCACGCTCCACCAATGCATCAAATACAGCCTCCAGGGGAAGGAGGAGAGGATATTTGCTGATATCCACCCGTTCGAGGTGTTTGAATGTCACTTGGCGGACGCCAACCTATATACGGGGTCTCCCCGGAAGGTTTCTGAAGATGGAGCCCCCGTAGGGGCATCGAAGAACAAATCGGGTGACGGTTGGTATCCACCACCGCCGCGCGGATATGTCAAGCCGAAGGTGGTTTTCCACATCACGGCTTCTGGAAATGTCGGCAGGGTGACACCCCCAGCATTATACCCCAAAGCTAAGGAAGTGCATGTTGATCGACAGCACGACCGCATCGGAGTCCCGGCCGGCCTCACAAAGCCAGTCTCCGGCCTCGATGATCCCACTGTCGAACCTTTCAAAGCTTGGGAGGTGACACAAGAAGATGGGCCCAGTAGCTTGTTCTATACAGCTGAGGAGCATCCCACTCAGGAGGACACAGACTGCAGCCTCCCTGAGGATCTAGCCAACCCGCGGGTTCCTGTTCAGGGCCTGGCATTTACAACTGATCGAACGGCCAGGATGTTTCAAAAGCAACACATCCCTCCCGATCAACCTCAAAAACGTAAGGAAGCTTTCCAGAAGATGTGGTATCCTGCAAATCTGGATAAAGAAATGAGACGTGTCTCTCAACATCCGGGTCTGGGCTTCACCCTGGAAGACTACTATTACAGTGGGCGGTATGAGGTGGATACCATCTCCACCTTCTATCCAACTGAAGATAGCCCTCTGGGGGCAACCTTTGATGAATATCCGGCGGAAGCTGAACATGCCGAATTGGCTCTATCCCGGAATCAACAAATGGAGACCTTGATCTCCTGCCGATGCTGGGAGCAAGTTCATCCTGAAGAAGCGGCCTTTCAAGCCGAATTTGATACGGCTAGCAACAGCGAAGCCGAAGACATTCAAGAAGTAGGAGTCTCTCCCTCTACAGGGGTCCTACTAATAACAACTTCAACACCCTTTCTGCCAATCAGGGAGGCCTTGGTCAACTCCAATCAAGGGGAGCCAGCTACCAGAGAAGAAAAAGCCACTTCTGCGGAAGATACAACTGTCCCAGAAGATTAAACTTCCTCAACTTCTGCTACAAGTCCAATATGCTGTCCGAGTCCGGCGGCAAACAACTACTGGCCTGTCATGGCTGCAACCTCATCTACAAGCACTGAAGCTGTTCTCTCACCCTCGGGAGCTGCAACGGCAACGGATATGTCAATAGATCCATCCACACAGCCGCTAGCACAGGAGATCAAGAGACCCCGTGAAGCTCTGGCAGTGTCTGACGAGGAAGTCGAAGTACTCGACCCTCAAGATGTATTCCAGACTTCGTCGACCTCCAACCGGCACCTCCGGAGATAGAAGACGGAGGCCAGGCCACAGTCGATGAACTAATAGAAGTCAACTTGGGAGATAAGGAGGACCCTAGGCCTACCTTCCTCAGTGCCCAACTGTCCCCAGAAGAACGGGAGCTGTACATTCAACTACTGCTAGAATACCGGGATTGCTTCTCCTGGACTTATAAAGAGATGCCGGGTCTAAGCCCCGCCGTCTCACAACATGAGCTGGCAATCAACCCTGAAGCCGAGCCGGTGAAGCAACCGCCGCGACGCATGAGGCCAGAGCTCATCACCCAAATCTGTGCCGAAGTTGACAAGCTCATTGATGTGGGATTTGTTGAAGAAAATCAGTACACCACATGGCTGGCGAATATCGTCCCCGTGAAAAAGAAGAAAGGACAGATCCGGATTTGTGTTGACTTCCGAGATCTAAATAAAGCCTGCCCTAAAGTTGACTTTTCGGTGCCAATAACTGAGGTCATGATCGATGCTACAACTGGCCATGAAGCCCTATCATTCATGGATGGATCTTCCGGCTACAATCAGATTTGGATTGCGGAGCATGACCGGGTCCATACTGCTTTCCGAACCCCTAAAGGCATTTATCATTACAAGAGAATGCCATTCGGACTGAAGAATGCTGGCGCAACCTATCAGCGCGCAATGACCAAAATTTTTGATGAATTGCTCTACCACAAGGTCGAGTGCTACATAGATGACCTGGTGGTCAAGACCAGAAGAAAAGAAGATCACCTGCAAGACCTCCGGATTGTTTTTCAGAGGCTGAGGCGGCATGAGCTAAAAATGAATCCTATGAAATGTGCGTTCGGAGTGTCGAGCGGAAAATTCTTGGGCTTTATCGTCCGATATCGGGGGATCGAGATAGACCCCGCAAAGATCAAGGCAATACAAGAGTTACCTCCACCAAGGAACATCTCCGAGCTGAGGTCACTACAGGGCCGCTTGGCCTATATCCGGCGATTCATTTCCAATTTGTCAGGGCGATGCCAGCCTTTTCACAAGATGATGATGAAAGATGTTCCCTTTTATTGGGATGAAGATTGCTAGACAGCCTTTGACAAGCCAAAAGACTATCTGAAGACTCCTCCAGTATTGGGCGCACCGGTGAAAGGACGGCCGTTGATACTGTACATAGCAGCTACACACAATTCTCTGGGGGCAATGCTAGCCCAGAATAATGAAGAAGGGAAATAGCAAGCCCTCTATTACCTCAGTCGGAGACTGGTCAGAACCGAAGAAAAATATACTTACATTGAGAAGATCTGCCTGGCACTAGTCTTCGCAGTCAAAAAGCTCCGGCATTATATGTTGTCCCATGAAATCAGCTTGGTGTCCAAGGAGGATCCCCTGAAATATATTATGTCCCAGCCGGCACTCAAAGGCCGCCTAGGCAAATGGGCGGTAATCCTTATGGAGTTTGATGTCTCCTACGTACCGCGCAAGGCCATCAAAGGTCAAGCTATTGCAGACTTCTTCGCTGAGCACCCAGTGCCCGGGGAAAGCCCGTGGGAACCGGAACTCTCCGAGGATGAAACCCTAGAAGCCGCCCAAGTACAGCCTTCATTATGGCAGCTATATTTTGATGGCGCTTCCAGAATTGACACCTCTGCCACCGGGTTATCCAGGGTCAGAGCAGGGGCAGGCATAGTCTTGAAGTCCCCAGAAGGAGAAGTGGTGCATACATCCTGCTCCATAAACAAACAATGCACAAACAATGAGGCAGAATATGAAGCCCTGATAATCGGATTGCAGATTGCTCTATCCATGGGAATTCAGATGCTGGAAGCATTCGGAGACTCCATGCTAGTTATAAAACAGCTAGAGGGAGAGTTCGAGGTGCGAAAGCAAGAACTCCTCCCCTATCACCAGTTGGCAACTCGCCTGATGTCAAGATTTTACTTCATCAGCATCAAGCACGTCAATCGAGGCCGGAATGCTCAGGCAGACGCCCTCGCTAAGCTGGCCAGTTCATTGGCGGTCCCGCCAGACACAAGCCTGAATATAACAGTGATCAACCGCCGACAGGTCCCCAGCGTAACAGAGGTTCTGGCCGACGAAGAAGAGATGGAAGTAGCAGTCATCGAAGGGGTTCAGCAGCCCGACTGGCGAGAGCATCTCCTACGCTGGTTTCAACACCAGCAACTTCCAAAAGAAAAGGAACAAAGAATGAAGCTCCTGAGGATCAAGGATTCTTACGAGATGAGAAGCGGGACCTTGTTCCGAATTATGGCAGATGCCCGAAGGAAAGTCCTACTCCGTTGCTTGTCTTCAGCAGAAGCGGGACGGGTGATGCAAGAAGTTCATGTGGGATCAGCTGGGGCACACCAGGCCGGTCCGAAAATGAAGATAGAGATAAAGAAATTGGGTTATTACTGGCCCGCTATATTTAATGATTGCTGCAAGTTTGCCAAAGCTTGTCAGAAATGTCAAGAGCATGCGAATGTGGCGAGGAGACCTCCAGTGCCGCTGCATTCCACCCTACCAAGCTGGCCATTTGCTCAATGGGGCACGGACGTGGTAGGACCGTTACCAGCATCTTCATCAGGATGCAGATACATCTTAGTAGCTACAGACTATTTCTCCAGATGGGCGGAGGCAGTAGCACTAAGAGATGTGACCAGAGAACTAGTTGCAAGATTCTTCCGGTAGAATGTAATATTCCGGTTCGGGATCCCCAGCCGAATCATCTTTGACAATGGCAGCCATTTCAGAAACCAGAAAGTTTATCGGCTAGCCGACAAATACAAAATTGACTGGAGGACATCGTCCCCCTACAACCCTCAAGCCAACGGACTCGCAGAAGCCTTTAACAAGACACTGTGCATGTTACTGGCAAAGATTGTCAAGTCTAACAAAAAGGATTGGGAAGAAAGGATGTTCGAAGCGCTTTGGGCTTATCGTACTGTCTACAAGACCCCAACTGGCTGTTCACCCTTCTCCCTTGTCTATGGGTCGGAAGCTGTAGTGCCGATTGAACTTGAAGTTCCTTCATTGCGAGTTGCCATCCAGCACGGATTAGTCAGTGGTGAGCAGACCAATGCAGAAAGAAGATTGGAAGAGCTTGCAGAGCTCGAAGGAAAACGCCTCCAGGCGCAACAAAACATCCAACTCTACCAAGCTCGTATGGCCCGTGCTTTTGACAAGCTAGTCAAGGGCCGAGAATTCAAGAAAGGAGACCTGGTAATGGTCAAAAGAAGAGAAGTGATGGCCTCTAACCCCAAAGGGAAGCTGACCGAAAACTGGGTCGGACCGTATATCGTCCGCCGAGTATATGAAGGGGGTGCCTACGTCCTTGTAGATCACAAAGGAGTCATCCAGTTCTCTCCCCTCAACGGAAAACACATTAAGCTGTATCATGCGGCGCAGTCGACACACCCCGAGTGATCGGTTGGAATACCCTTTTTCTTGGTTTAGTGGCACTCCGCCCTAACCGAGCTACCTTTTCTTGGTTTAGTGGCACTCCGCCCTAACCGAGCTACCCTTCCCTTGGTTTAGTGGCACTCCGCCCTAATCGAGCTACTTCTCCTTGGTTAGCGGCACTCCGCCCTGACCGAGCTACTTTTCCTTGGTTCAGTGGCACTCCGCCCTAACCGAGCTACCCTCTTCCTTGGTTAGTGGCATTCTTCCCTAATCGAGCTACCTTTCCTTGGTTAGCGGCACTCCGCCCTAACCGAGCTAGCCCTTTCCTTGGTTAGCGGCACTCTGCCTTAACCGAGCTACCTTCTCCTTAGTTTAATGGCACTCCGCCTTAACCGAGCTACTTTTCCTTGGTTCAGTGGCACTCCGCCCTAACCGAGCTACCTTCTCCTTGGTTTAATGGCACTCCGCCTTAACCGAGCTACCTTCCCTTGGTTAGCGGCATTCCGCCCTAATCGAGCTATTTTTTCTTGTTTAGTGGCATTCCGCCCTAATCGAACTACCTTTCCTTGGTTCAGTGGCATTCCGCCCTAATCGAGCTACTTTTCCTTGGTTCAGTAGCATTCCGCCCTAATCGAGCTACTTTTCCTTGTTTAGTGGCATTCCGGCCTAATCGAACTACCTTCCCTTGGTTAGCGGCATTCCGCCCTAATCGAGCTACCTTTCCTTGTTTAGTAGCATTCCGCCCTAACCGAGCTACCTTTCCCTTGGTTTAGGGGCACTCCGCCTTAACCGAGCTACCTTCTCCCTTGGTTTAGTGGCACTCCCCCCTAATCGAGCTACTTCTCCTTGGTTAGCGGCACTCCGCCCTAACCGAGCTACCCTTTCCTTGGTCTAGTGGCACTCCACCCTAACCGAGCTACCTTCCCCATGGTTAGCAGCACTCCGCCCTAACCGAGCTACCTTCCCCTTGGTTAGCGGCATTCCGCCCTAATCGAGCTACCTTCTCCTTTGTTAGTGGAACTCCGCCCTAACCGAGCTACTTTTCCTTGGTCTAGTGACACTCCGCCTTAACCAAGCTACCTTTCCTTGGTCTAGTGACGTTCCGCCCTAACCGAGCTACCTTTTCCTTGGTTCAGTGGCACTCCGCCCGAACCGAGCTACCTTCTCCTTAGTTTAATGGCACTCCGCCTTAACCGAGCTACCTTCCCTTGGTTAGCGGCATTCCGCCCTAATCGAGCTACTTTTCCTTGTTTAGTGGCATTCCGCCCTAATCGAACTACCTTTCCTTGGTTCAGTGGCATTCCGCCCTAATCGAGCTACTTTTCCTTGGTTCAGTGGCATTCCGCCCTAATCGAGCTACTTTTCCTTGTTTAGTGGCATTCCGCCCTAATCGAACTACCTTCCCTTGGTTAGCGGCATTCCGCCCAAATCGAGCTACCTTTCCTTGTTTAGTAGCTTTCCACCCTAATCAAGCTACCTCTCCTTGGTTAGCGGCATCTCGCCCTGATCAAGCTACCCTCTCTCGGATCGCATTCCAAATAAAAAAAAAGAAAAAAAAAGGGGGTTAAAAATAGAGATACCCCGCCAGACTTGCTCCTATATCGGGTCAAGTGCAAAAATGGCCATAACCCAGCTGTGGCGAAAACCCGAAAGGGCGTCGCAGGCAAAATCGGGCACCCCGTCGCGTGAAAACCCGAAAGGGCGCGCGGGCAAAAGCAAGAGGGGGCTGGCTTCGGCGAAAACCCGAAAGGGCGCTTAGGTCAGTAATGTGAATGAAAAAGAATGATGAATGATGAATAGTGATGAACCATCCGTCGTCCAAAGGCCATTTCCGAGGATGAGGCGGAGTCTTCATCCGATGTCCCACTTACATACACCTATTGCCTACCTATCCGGTTTTTGTCATCATCGGTAATACCTCCTACCCTTTTTCGACCCTTGTCACCATCGGCAAGGTCGGTCGCTACCCATCCGGTTTTTGTCATCATCGGCAATACCGCCTACCCTTTTTCGACCCTTGTCACCATCGGCAAGGTCGGTCGCTACCCATCCGGTTTTTGTCATCATCGGCAATACCGCCTACCCTTTCTCGACCCTTGTCACCATCGGCAAGATCGGTCGCTACCCATCCGGTTTTTGTCATCATCGGCAATGCCGTCTACCCTTTTTCGACCCTTGTCACCATCGGCAAGATCGGTCGCTACCCCTTCCGGTTCTTGTCATCATCGGCAAGACCGTCTACGCTTTCGACCCTTGTCACCATCGGCAAGATCGGTCGCTACCCATCCAGTTTTTGTCATCATCGGCAATACTATCTATCCCTTTCGACCCTTGTCACCATCGACAAGATCGGTCGCTACCCTTCCGGTTTTTGTCATCATCAGCAATACCGTCTACCCTTTTTCGACCCTTGTCACCATCGGCAAGATCGGTCGCTACCCCTTCCGGTTCTTGTCATCATCGGCAAGACCGTCTACGCTTTCGACCCTTGTCGCCATCGGCAAGATCGGTCACTACCCTTATCCGATTCTCGTCATCATCGGCAAGACCGTCTACCCTTTCGACCCTTGTCACCATCGGCAAGATCGGTCGCTACCCCTTCCGGTTTTTGTCATCATCGGCAAGACCGTCTACCCTTTCAACCCTTGTCACCATCGGCAAGATCGGTCGCTACCCCTTCCGGTTCGTGTCACCATCGGCAAGACCGTCTACCCTTTCGACCCTTGTCACCATCGGCAAGATCGGTCGCTATCCCTACCCGATTTTTGTCACCATCGGCAAGACTATCTACCCTTTCGACCCGTGTCACCATCGACAAGGTCGGTCAACATCTCCCCAATCAGGGTCAATAATGGAATTACCACAAGCAACCGGCAGTCATGGTTTCGACGCCGCTTGTCAGCAAGACCTACGTCGGCACCAACCTGACAACTTCTGGAACCCTGTCCCGCGGTGGAGCGAGGCCCCCACCCTTTCCTTGAGAGGGTGGACGCTCTCCTGCTGCACGGACATGGAGGGACTTCCCAGCAGGTCGCCAGAATTGCCGCAAGACACAACAAATGCAAATGTGCCATGTGAACAAAAAATAATGTAATATAGTGAAGGAAACTGCTATCTTCATTGCAAAAGGGGAAGTGAATACAAAAGGAGCCCCTTGAGGGGATAGATTACAAAGGCGGACCAGCTGAGGCCGTCTGAAGATATCAGCAAAGTCAATAAGCCCAACACGAGGAGTCGTCCCCAGTTCATGGAGCTGCGCTTCCTCTTCCTGAACCCGAGTCACCTCAGTCTCTAGGGACGCGACTTGGCCCTCCAGCAAGGAAGTTCTTTCAATGCCCTGGACTTCCGCCGCCTCCAGTCGCGGTATCTCGGCTTCTACAGTAGCTAGTTCAGAGCGGAGTTCTTCCCGTCGGCTACGTAAAAGATGCGCCTGGGTTGCAGAAGCTTCAACTTGGGCCCTGCTCTCCTGAAGATCAGAGATCAGCGACGTCAGCTCCGCCTGACAGTCAACCCTCTGCAGTTTGAGGGCCGCCAGCCGGTCGCCCATCGTTTTCTCGAGAAAGTCTCGGCGATTCACAAACTTCAACAAGAAAAGCACCCGCTGGGTCCAGATATCTAGAGGGCAGCCCAGCGCCTGCAGCCCGATCGTCAGTCGCGCAGCCGCTTCCTTCAATTGGAAGTAAGACAGCGTTGGCTGAGATTCCATAACTCGACGTAACATCTCTAGATGTTGCCAGACGAATTCCTCCGATGAGGTAATGCCCAGGGAAGCCGCCGGAGGCACCTCGAAGGTCACTTCTTTGTCTATGGCGGCCCATAAGCCGGTGCCAGGCTCGGAAGAAGAGGATGGAACGGCCGTCAAAGCCGAAGAAGCAGATACCACGACAACCTGTTCCTGCTCAGTCGGACTCCTGTCAGGGCTTCCTTCAACAGAGCCTAGGAGAGACGGAGGTTCTAACTCTGTCTCCGACACGAATGGAATCACAGAACCAGGCGCGATCGTCATTATGGCCGCCGATATAAAGCCAGATCCCCTCTGCGGGTCAGGCTTAGCCCTTAACTCGGTCGTCGACGCCAGGGCGAGACTCTCCCCCGACTGGCTCGGCTCCGAGGGTAAGCCCCCAATAGCCGCATGTATCCTCACCGGCACGGGGCGGAGTAGGGTGATTGTCGCTAAAGGAGATGTGGTGGCCAGTGGTAGTAGATCCGAGGCCTCTGATGAAACCACAGCAGTATCAGAAATTGATGCCGGGGAATGAATAGCGGCTTCGGATTCCTGGAATGAAAAAACTCATGTAAACACCAAGGTGACAAAAAAGGAAGGGGATATGCGGCTCTATAAAGGGGCGAATAGAGTTTACTATGATGGCGGCATCCATCTCTTCTAGCCCCTGAATAGAAGATTCCAACCCTGCAGACGTAGCGGCAAAAGGAGGGGTTATCTCCACCTCCGCGTCCAATCCAGCAAATTCCTCCTGTACCACTCCCTCGGACGATGCCCTCGGCAGCCTCGGAGGACTGAAAATCAAAGCATCGCTTGGTAGTATAAAGGGAGCTGCTGCCCCTTCGCTGCCTGTTGCAGACCCCGGTTCATCACCTTCTGAAGAATGATGGGCAGTCTCTTCGTCAGAAAGGGTGGTAGAGCTGCTCGAAGAAATATCTATGCCGATCTCAGGTTGACCCGCCTCCTCCGTCGCATGACGGGACGCTGAGCGGGTAAGCACACGCCGTAATGGGATAGCACCCTTCTTCAGCGCAGTCTTATGTCCCGCGGGCTGTAAAGGAGCTTCCACGATAGGCGCCTCAGCCGCCGTGCTGACCGCCCTTGCCATCACAACAAAACAAGTGTATAAGGCAGAATGTAAAGCTCAATGAAAGGGGCAACCCAAAGGACCACAATTGTGCAACTCACCCTCGGCCTCACTGGCAGGCGTAGGAGAGGGAAGTCTGACATCCTCCTCAATAGCGGGGAGACTCCCCTCTGCAGTTCCAACTGTCTCAGTCACCCCTACAGGGGCTATGACGGAGGGCCTTATCTCTCCGGCTTCCAGGGCGGTTTCCTCAGCAGATGTGGTGCCAGCCACTCCTTGAGGTGAAGCCATACAAAGAAGACATCAAAAATGATGAAATGAATGAAAATGAAAATGAAAATGCCGTGAAAAGAGCATCCCCTTATACCACACAAGGAAAATAATGTCACCTTCAGCTGCTTGCTGAGTAGCTTCTCTCCGAGCGGCGAACTGTTCAAATGATGGCACCTCGGGCAGGGGAGTCTCAGGCGCATCAGTCGAAGGCCGCTTGGAAGAAGTTTTCCGAGCCTTCCTCGCTCGGCCTATTGCAACTTTCATTGCAGAGGCCGCTCTCTTTTTGCCAAGCGGTAGTGGAGTAGTAGTCGGCGCTGGTGCAGGGACCTCAAAATATTCCGGCTCCTGTGCCTGGGAGATGATCTTTCTATAAAGCCCCTGCTGCTTGATATCCGGACGGTCTGTCAAGTGAAGCGCACGCCGTTATGAAGGAGCAAGGCAACAAACTAATCCACATGTCAACGGAAGAGCGCTTACCTGCCCGGTCGTTGTAAAAAGATGAGAGTGGCCAATACTGGTAAGCCACCTCCTTGCTTCGGGATGCAGCCTCCCGAACAAGCCAGCAGACGTCGCCGATCTTCTTACACTTGTCAACTAGATCGGCCAGGTCCGCATGTCCGTGCGAAGCTATACAATGATACAAGCCGAGGTGGTCAAAGCCCCAGACATCGGCATAATGAAAAGATACAAATAGAGGCTTGTCCAGAACACCAGCTGCGGGACTCTCAAGGGTCAGTCCGTGGATGCTCATCAGGACAAACAGCCAGGATGTATGCTGATAGTATGTCGGGGTTCTGTCCTCTCTATTAACAAACGCCCGACAAAGGTAAAAGCGATCCACCTCGCACTTCCATGAAACTGCTTTGGAGAGCGGCTCCTCGATAGGGAACGGATACTGCTGAAGCTCCAGGCGGGAACCACCAATCTGGCATAGGTGTTCTAGATTCTGCGTGAAAGCATCTTCACTTATATCAGCAAGAACGGGTGTCAGTGGGTCGGCTACTCCCTCCTTGATGGCTTTCCTGCCCGCTATATATGCCTCTGCCTCCTTCGGGTGGTGAGAAAATAATCTCTTCAGATGAGCTTCGTCAATGTCAAAGATGGGCCCAGGCTACTGGCTCAGAAAGGCACGCTCGGCCACATCCCAGCATGTCATCCGGGCATTGCGGTAGAAGCTCGTGCGAGCATTCCACCATTTTATGTACTCCGGAGTGACTCGGGGGACTCGGTTCGGCACCGGCACTCTGAAAGTATTGGTGTCCCGGCGGTGAAAATAGTCCCACCAGGAACGACCTTCGTCCACGACGGTCGAGCCATGCTTTGACCTACTGTCTAAAGGAAACAGGGCAACCGAAGGTGAAATGTGCTGATCGTAGCCGAAATTCCGGCCGAACCGGAAAGGATAGTAGGGTTCCAAATAAAATGCGCCCCCCTTTCTGAATACTAAAACACTGGGGTGGATTGATAAAACCCAGTCAACGAGTTCAGGCTCCAAGATTGGTCGGGTCACGGTGTTGCCCGAAATGAAGTGTGTGAAGGTCTCCACCGCCTCGAGCTTACACTCACGCTGACGATCCACCAATGGAGATGAATGTGCGGCCAGATTCCAAAAGTGGATAGTCCCCGCTGAATCCGTCGGAACCCTTGCCAGTCGGCCACGAATAGAGAAAAGTTGCTGGGACACCGGACCCGGCTCAGCACTTGCAAACTCCAGCATTCTGGGATACAATGTCATTGTCTGCAAAGTCCGGGGAGCTAGCTCTGGGAATAAACTGCACACCCATGCATTAAAAAAGTGAAACGGCCCCACCGTCCGGAAGGAGCGGGGGATCCGATGCCTATGAATATCCCCAAGGGATTTGTAAATCAGGCACAGTGCAGCGGGACATATTGCAAGCCGTATGCCCCAAGCCATCTGACAAGCAGGGTATATTGCCTCCGGCCTAATGACTGTCTCATCCCCCTGCGGGAGAGCGAAAGTACATAGCCAGAAGGTGAGGTATGCAGCACAATGGGTGAGGGGATCCGCCCCCATCGGATTCGGCCCCCCGCGGATTATCCCCCGAAGAGAAGCAGGCAGCTCCGACTTAAACTTGGGCGGCCTACTAGGCTTGCCCGCAACAGGAGCTACATGAGGGAACTCACTGTACTTCAAAGGGCCCCCGAAGAAATATTGAATCCAATGTCCTGCTCGGACTCTCAGTTTGCTGCTCTTCTCCCGGGTCCGGTATCCCTTTGAGGATCCCCTATTCAGCGTCAGGCAGAGGGAGCGGTATGCCTTCATCAAGTACCGGTACGAATAACCGAAGTAATATTCACCTTCGCCGTCTGTTTCATCCTTGATGAAGTCATGAATGCAGACCTTCTCATAGGGCTCTCCGTTAATCGGCAGGCCCGATAGCTGTGATAGGCTCCATAGATCCAGAGAGGTTTCACCTTCTGCCGTATAGAAAGTATTGAACTGTGGGCAAAATACTTCAAACATGCCACAGCACAGCCCCTTTGAAATGGGATATCTGAAGCGGGATGCATACACACTGTGGTACACCCCGGCCCTGACCAGCAGTGGTGCATATTCTTTCAGAACATACTCTGTAAATTCCACCGCCCCCACACGAAAGAGGTGATCATCTGTCACCTTCGTGTCTGCAAACCACCCAGCTGCCAATTGAAATTTGAACTGAACAGCCAAGCAGTTCAGCACAAACGGTTCCTCTCTGTAGCCCCATTTGATGGGCGCCAAGAATAAACCGTAGCCGGGTTTCTCCCTGTTAACCCGACCTATGGTGTTGTCCCACCTGGCTGGTGTGAATTCTGGAGCCCGTGTCAGCATCTTCTGCTCTGCCTCCAGCTCTATCACCCCTAAAACGGCGTTCTATTTGCACCGCTCCTCCGGAAGATATATGGTATCGCCACGATACACAGAACCTTTCAAGCTGTCCCGGTCCAGCAACATGGCCCGCTCCACCATCCGAGCCAGCATGACGTCCCTCTTCCCAGAGACGTTGAAGGTACAAATGTAAGGTGCGAGGTGACGATCCTTCGGGAAGTCCGCACGGTAGTCGTCATCGCGATTGAAGTCCAGTCCTCCCTCGACGGTTACAATGTGAGAGGCGGATACTGTATCTGTTTCGGAGCCAGAGGATTCATCAATTATGGCAATCCTCCCAAGTCCCCGGTCCAGCTGTCCAACATTCCTCCAAGTCACGACGGGACCAGAAGCCCTGCCTTGAGGAGAAGATTCAACATCAGCACGGCCGGAGGCGACGTGGCTAGAAGAAGAAGCCATCTCCAGCGAGCTGCAAATATGAAACCAAGGGAGAAAGAATAAGAAGGTGATATAAAGAAAATACATATAGAAAAGAAGTTTTCAGAAAATTTCGACAGCATCTCCCCCTATTGAGAGCATGCCCAGAAGTTGAATGGGAGAACACCCACCAAGAGGGGGTGACTCCAAAATAAACAGGGACGGAGTCCCGAAACAAAATTCCCCGAAGGGAAGGCTTCCACACCGACCGATTCCCGGGCGATGGAGGGAGAAGGGGAGGAGGAGAGAGAAGGCTCAGGAGTGAATGAGCCCTTCTCTCCCCCTCTCGGTGCTTATAGCGCCCCGGCCAGAAGGCACGCCGAGAAGGCGGCCGCGCCGACCGGCCGGACGCGCCAAAAGGCGCGCCGAATGGCCACCGCGCCGAGGAGATCACCGCGCCGAGGGGAGTACCGCGCCGAGAATTCCTGTGCCGAGGCCACCATCGCGCCGAGAAGGTAGTGCCGGAAGCGTCTGTGGAGCCAATTGCCTCACCAGGGCTGATATTATCACCAGATCAAGCCAAAAATGCTGGTGCTCATCCAAATTTGCTTATAAAGCATGGAAGTCACGTAAAGTAGAATGAAGACTCAGAGTCAAAAGGATAGCCAATGCACAGGAGCAGACCTGAAGAGACCACGAAGCACAGTGTGTGACGTGATGTACACCCGCATGTGCCGTGTCACTCATGCTTCACTCACGCCACCTACGGGTGGGGGGCATTTGTTGACACCCAAAATATACCAGAAGAAACTACAACATATTCACAGCTTTGAAGATCAGCAGAGGGCACAGTTCACATGTTACCCCAGGAGATCTGAGAGTCTGAATAGAAGAAACCCACTATCCCTATCATTCTATTCGACTAAAGCCATCTCTGGCTAGGTCGCTGTCCAGTGCTACTATCTTTCAAGATAGTCAGGCTGATTAAACTACACCAATATTCAGGCAATCATCTGCCTGCTGAAATAGATGTTCAGACATCTCTGATACTCCTGGGCCAAGACGCACAGTGCCCCGTATGCATGTGTGAATCCAAGGTGTAAATGGGCTCGGTGGAGTCGCAATATGTATGGGTCAAGAACCCCACTGTCGAGAGGAGCTCGCTAAGTGGATCCTGGACGGATGGGCCGAATGACAAGAAGATGGGCCAAGCCCAAACAAGAGACCGGACGCGTCGATGGCTGTCACGCCGGGAGGAGCGGTTCCGACGCGCCGGGAAGCTCATGCCGAATGCATGAAGAGCCTCGCCCCGATAAGAGGCCTGCCCTTCGAACAAAAAAAAAGAGGAGGATAGAGGAAAGAAAAGAAAAAAAAGGAAAGAGAGGAGGAGAAGCAGAGCGCTTAGCCACCGAAGAGAAAGAGGGAGTTCGAGAGCCCTTGAAAGAAGCTGAGGAGAGAAAGAAAAAAAAGGAGAGAGTTAGAGGCTCGAAGAAGGATCCAGGTGGGAATCGTCGGGCGGTTGCTGTAAGGCCCGTGCCTTAATGGATCCTTCGTGGTATTTGTTCTATTAATTGTTCTGGAATTTCCGGCTATTTTCCTGGATTTTTAAGAATTTGTCTGGTATTTTTTCGGATCTATTTGGGGCTAATTGGGGGTTATTGAAATTAATAAGATTTATATATATATAATGATTATATTATATATACATTAATTTTATTTTTTTTATAACCTCTCCCTCTCTCTCTCTCTCCCTTCCCGTCGATCTCACTCTCACCCTCTCCCTCTCTCTCTTCTCACGATCGTCCCCTCCCTCTCCTAGGGAACTCGGGCGAAACGAGATCGGATTGAGGCGAGGTTGGCACCGTTGGATTCCTCACGTCGAGTAGTGCGCGTGGGTGTCCACTTCGGCGTGGATCGGTGATCGTAGGAGCGAGGTGGAGCATGGAAGCTCCGTGGCTCTTCCTCCTTGCATGCGGCCCGTTCGACGGTTTCGGCTTGCGAAAGGTAGGGGGATGGAATCTCGATCTTGCTAGGATCGTTTCCCTTAGCCTGCTTGATGATTAGCACCCCGTAGCATGCGTGATGTGTATATTTCCATTTTTGAGGTTTTAGCCTAAATCTTGAGTTTAATGCGTTTTAGGCCTTGCATGTGCTAGATTTAGATGTTAAATTGTTGTCTGGCATGCGTGGTTTGACAGGTTATCAGGTTTTTCGTCGATACCTGGCATTTTCAGCCGTCCGGGAGGGCTTCGGTTTACAAACCGTACCCGCTCGTAACCCAGGTAGAGTGACGGTCCTGCCAGGAACCGTCACTTGCCTGACGGTCCAAGATGGACGCGTCACTTCCCAAATAACGGCCTATCGAGGGGCGTCGTTTGGAGAGTAACGGTGGGAACCCCATCCGTTACTTGATCGTTGTTTTTCGTTAGCCCGGTGAGGCGGTGAGCCCGGCGGTCTGTCGACCGGCCGTCGCTTCCGAGCGACGCGCCGAGACTGGGGCGTCGCTTCATCTGCTATCGTTTTGGAACGCTGTTAGTTGGTTTGAGCCTCGGGTGAAAGTAACGGCGGAGTTCCCGCGCGTCGCTTGGAAGCAACGCAGAGGACCCCCACCGTCACTCTCCCCTTCATGGCCTTGGGTTTGGTACTCGGGAGGATGTAACGGCGGTGACCTACCGCGCCGCTTGGAAGCGACGCGCAGGGCCCCTACCGTCACATTCCCCCCTGCACCTGTGAGTTGGAACTCGGGAGGGAGTAACGGCTGGAGACCAGCGCGTCACTCTTGATGTAACGCACCAGTCCCCGACCGTCACTTCCAAGTAGCGCGTGGGCCTCTGACCGTCGCTTGCCCGTCAGCTTGGTTATGTTCCCAGCCCATTGCTTATGCGTTCCGTTCTATATTTATGCCATATTCGCATTGTTTCAAATATATTGTGGCGTGTTTTATACCAATAGAGTAGCTTTTCTTTCCATGCAATGGAGCCACTGTCGTTGCCCTAAGGTCTGTTGAGTACCGACCCGCTTGAGGATGGCGGAGGGGTATGTTTCCCATTCACGGTTTGTAAGCTAGTTCCGTGGGCTCCCAGCCAATGGTAGCGTCCTGCCAAGGGAGAAAACTAGTTAGAGGGCCTGGCTCAGGCTAGAGTCAGTGTGTGCACACGTGGTCGGAGACTGTGGACTGACACCGACGGGTGCCACTCCGACTGGTCACTTGGTTTGGTACTGTTTACGCGCTTAGCTTGTCGCTTCGTCGACTGCGAGTGCTTGAGACGCAGTGTAAGCCGTCAGTGGACGCATCTGGTTTCTGCTCCAGTGGATGTCCTTCCTTGTTGCTTGGATTAGTTGCAGCTCCTTCTATTTGGTAGTTTTAGCTTTAATCGCTTGCATTTAAGTAGTAGTAGCATGTGTTAGCTGTTATACTTGCTTAGCTAGAGTTTACAGCTTTCTTGTGATTGGTTATTCATGCCATTGCCTGTGTGTTTATTTAAATGCATGCTCTACTTGCTTTATTTATGCATGTTCGCTTGTTTAGTGCGAGGTAGGGATCCGCGTGACCCCTACTGAGTCTGGCTGTGACTCACCCTTCTCCTTTCAGGTGAGCCACGCCCGCCGTCTCCCGGACTTTAGTGTGCTGTTTCGGGACCGTTCCTAGCTGCCAGCTGCGCACGAGCTGCCTTTTTGAGGCTTGTGTTGTACTTTTGCCGGGGTATGCCCCGCGTAGTTGTACCTTGAGGACTGGTGTTTGTGACTCTGGACTAGTTATACATATATCACTCTGGTTATTTTTAAATTGCTTCCGCACTTGTGTTTAAATCTTAAATACTTACTGTATTGCGCGCCCCAATTCGCAATTAATTATGCATATTCCTCAGCTAACCCCCACTAACCCTTCAGGGGCCTCATCAGCCTCTTGGGTGGCCTCCCCAGTTCTTGGCGTCGGTGTATCGATGTTATCGGTATATCGGTGTCCTGAACTCTGGGTCGTCACAGATGGTATCAGAGCTTAAGTTGAGGATTTACATAAAGAATTGGAATTGACGCTTGTCCAGAGCTAGTCCTGTTGTCGTCTCATGCTGGCATAGGATGTTTTCCGTATGATTGATGGATTTTATTGTTGATTGTGTTTTTGGCAGCATAGTTATGCCGCCTCGTCGAGGAAGACCTCCTCATGTTCCTCGAGATGCGCCCAGGGAAGATAGCGGTTCTGCACCTCCTCCTGCAGTTCCCGCTGTTCCTGTCGTTCCAATTGCTCCTCCAGTGCCGATCGTTCTAGCTGAAGTGCCTGGCAGTCGAGGCAAGGCTTTGAAGGAATTTCTGATGTTCAACCCGCCTGCTTTCGATGGCCAAGCTGATCCAGAAGTCGCGAGGCAATGGTTGGACGCGATAGAGCGTGTGTTTGTCTCGATGGAGTGTGCTGAAGATGAGAAGGTCATGCTCGCTGCTTTTCAACTCCAGGGTACATCCATTGCGTGGTGGAAAGCCGAGTGGCAGATTTCCTTTCGATCCAGACCTCTTCGACAAATCACTTGGGCAGAGTTCGTTGCTGCTTTTGAGCGTGCCTATACTCCTGCCTGCTTGCAGATGGATAAGATGTACCAGTTTATGGAATTGACTCAGGGCAATATGACCGTGCTTCAGTACAGGATTAAGTTCTTGGAATTGGGTCAGTATGCGCCCCATGTGCTGGCCAGTGAAGCTTTGAAGACCCAGCAATTTTTGCGTGGGTTGAGGCCAGAGTTGAAGATGCCGCTGATAGCGAGTCGTGTTGCGGATCTCGATACTGCGTGTCAGACAGCTGTAGCTTTAGAGCTGGAGATGGCGAGACCGGGTGGATATCCCCAGGTAGGGTCAGTGCAGCCGGTAGCTCAGGTTCAGCAGTCTTACCGACAGCCCGTGCCTGGTGTTCCTTCGGTCCAATCAGAGGTTTCCAGTGCTTCCTCTCCTTCTAAGCCCAAGTTTAAAAGGTTCAAGAAGAAGAAGAAGTTTTTTCAGCAGCCGTCCGGTACAGATTCTGTTCAGCAGCCGACAGCGCCTTCTTCTCAGACTCGGCAGAGCTCAGCTGCTAGTCAGCCGTGGACGTGTCGGAGATGCGGTGGTCATCACAAGGGCCAGCCGTGTTCTCTTCCCATTGTTTGCTTCAGGTGTGACCAGCCAGGTCATGTGGTTCGGGATTGCCCGTTGAGGCCGACTCAATTGCAAGCTCCTCAGTTGTCTCAACCTCAGCCGCAGTTTAGACCTCCTGCACCTCAAGCTCCACAACAATTTTTCTCTCAAGCGTCGGCGTCTTCTCAGCAATCTTCAGCTGGTTCCAAGAAGCAGAAAGGCAAGGTTTCTCATTTGACAAGAGCTGATGCTGCTGCGTCCCATCTTGTGGAAGGTACGATTATGCTTTATGGACATTCAGCTCATGTCTTATTTGATTCTGGTGCTTCTCATTCTTTTATTTCTGAGGATTTCATGGCTTGTATTGAGGAACCGACTTCTGAGCTGTCTTGTGAGTTATTTGTGGAATTGCCTTCTGAAGATTTCATGGTTACTCCTCTGTGTTTGGATGAGTCTCCTGTGATGATTGATAATCACCAGTTGCCGGCGAGATTGTATGCGTTGCAGCTGGCAGATTATGATGTTATTCTGGGAATGGATTGGTTGGAGCATTATGGAGCTGTGGTTGACTGCAGATCGAAGAAAGTCTATTTTCAGCCCCAGGGAAAATCAGCCTTTTATTTTCAAGGTATTCGATCCCGATCTTCTCGTATGATTATTTCTGCTATTCGAGCCTATAGGTTGCTTACCGCAGGTTGTCAGGAATTCCTTGCTTCAGTGGTGGCTGTTGAAAAGCCACGACGGGATGTCTGTGATATTCCGGTTGTCTGTGAGTTCCCTGATGTGTTTCCTGACGAGTTGCCAGGCTTGCCCCCAGAGCGAGAGATTGAGATGGTGATTGAACTGATTCCAGGTACTGGCCCCTTAGCAAAGCCGCCATACCGTATGGCTCCAGCTGAATTGAAAGTACTGCGTGCACAGCTACTAGAGTTACTGGAGAAAGGTTATATTCGTCCCAGTTTTTCTCCGTGGAGTGCCCCAGTGCTGTTTGTGAAAAAGAAAGATGGAAGCCTAAGGCTTTGTATTGATTACAGGCAGCTGAATCAGGCGACTATCAAGAATAAGTATCCGCTCCCCAGGATTGATGATTTGTTTGACCAGTTACAGTCTGCTACTGTCTTTTCGCGGATTGATCTCCGGTCTGGCTATTTTCAGTTACGGATCCGGGAATCTGATGTGGAGAAGACTGCTTTCAGTACTCGTTATGGTCACTTTGAATTTTTAGTCATGCCGTTTGGTTTGACTAATGCCCCAGCAGCTTTCATGGACCTAATGCAGCGTATCTTTCGTCCATTTCTGGACCAGTTTGTGGTGATCTTTGTTAATGGTATCTTGATATATTCTGCCTCTGTTGATGATCATGTGCAGCATTTGAGGATCGTTCTGCAGACTCTAAGAGATCACGAGCTTTATGCGAAGCTCAGTAAATGTGAATTCTGGCTTCAGGAGATTCATTTTCTTGGCCATGTGATTTCTGGTGATGGTGTGGCAGTAGACCCTGCAAAGATTGATGCCGTTTTGAGTTGGCAGAGACCGAGGACCATCACTGAGATACGAAGTTTTTTAGGATTGGCTGGGTATTACCGCAGATTCATTCAAGATTTTGCGAAGATTGCAGCGCCGATGACTAAAGTGACACGGAAGGATGTGCCTTTTGTCTGGTCTGATCAGTGTGAGGCTAGCTTTGTTGAATTGAAAAGGCTATTGACTTCTTCTCCAGTGTTGACTTTGCCTTCCGACTCGGGTGGTTTTCTTGTTTGGACAGATGCGTCTCGAGTAGGTTTGGGTGCAGTGCTGATGCAATATGGTAAGGTTATCGCATATGCATCTCGGCAATTGAAGCAACATGAAGGGAATTATCCCACTCATGATCTAGAGCTAGCTGCAGTTATTTTTGCCTTGAAGATCTGGAGACATTATCTGTATGGTGAGAAATTTCAGATTCTTACTGATCATCAGAGTTTACAGTATATTTTCTCCCAGAAAGATCTGAACCTCAGGCAGAGGCGATGGATGGAATACATGAAAGATTATGACTTTACACTCTCCTATCAGCCAGGTAAAATGAATGTTGTGGCCGATGCTTTGAGCAGGAAAGTGCAGGTCAGCCATTTGTTGCTTCACGAATGGAAATTGTGGGAACAGCTCCCGGGCGAGGCTTTGTGTGTAGAGATTCCTGCCGATCCGAAGATGGCAGTTTGTGCTAGCTTGGTTTTGGGTTCAGCTTTGTATCAGCAGATTTCAGAAGCCCAGCAAGCTGATTCTGATTTGGCCCGTGTTATATCAAGATATGATGTGGAATTTGATGACGAGCTAGTTGTCAGTTTCCAGGGCAGATTGTATATTTCTGTTGATGATGATTTGAGGAATGAGATTCTGAGTGAAGCCCATGGTTCCCGTTTTGCTATTCACCCTGGTGTCACTAAGATGTATCAGAATTTGAAGAAACAGTTCTGGTGGCCCGGCATGAAGAAGGACGTGGCTATTTTTGTTTCTAAGTGCTTGACTTGTCAGTTAGTTAAAGCCGAACATCAAAAGCCAGGTGGTCTGCTTCAACCATTAGAGATTCTGATGTGGAAATGGGACCATGTTACTACAGATTTTGTGGTGGGTTTGCCTCGAACTTCTCAATGTTTTGATGGAATCTGGCTGCTTGTCGACAGATTGACGAAAACCGCCAGATTATTGCCAATTAAAGTTACTTGGAGTGTGCAGAGATTGGCCGAGCTCTATGTGCAGAAGATCGTGCCGCTGCATGGAATTCCTATTTCACTTGTGTCAGATCGTGACCCGCGTTTTACCTCTGGCTTCTGGCGTAGTTTCCAGAAAGCTTTGGGCACTGAGTTAGCTTTCAGTTCGGCGTATCACCCACAGTCAGATGGACAGTCAGAGAGAACTATTCAGACTTTGGAGGACATGCTGAGATCGTGTTGCCTTGATTGGCAAGGGTCGTGGGGTCAGCATTTGCCACTTGTTGAGTTTGCTTATAATAATAGTTTTCACTCCAGTATTGGCATGGCTCCTTATGAAGCGCTGTATGGTCGTCCTTGTCATACTCCTCTGAACTGGTTTGATGTTGGGGACCGACTGTTGACAGGACCGGACATGGTACAGTAGTGTTCTGATGTGGTTCGTCTGATCAGACAGAGATTGTTGACGGCTCAGAGTCGACAGAAAAGTTATGCAGATCAACGCAGACGTCCACTACAATTTGAGCCTGGAGATATGGTGTTTGTTAAAATATCTCCGATGAAAGGTGTTTCCAGGTTTGGGAAGCGTGGAAAGCTTAGTCCGCGGTATGTTGGCCCTTTTCCGATTGTTGAAGCTATTGGTTCAGTGGCTTATCGTTTGCAACTGCCGGCGGCCATGCAAGCTATTCATGATGTGTTCCACGTGTCTCAGTTGAGGAAATGTGTGCCTGATGTTTCTCATGTTCTCGATGATTCGGTGTGGCCCGAGGTGACTGCTGATTTGTCCACACCAGAGTTTCCTATCCGAATTGAAGACCGTCGTGAGCAGCGGTTGAGAAATAAGGTTATTCCTCTGGTAAGGGTTGCTTGGCAGCGTCACTCTGGTAACGAGTCTACTTGGGAGCGTGAAGATGAGATGCGTCAGCTTTTTCCTTTCTTGTTCCAGTGAGGTATAAGTCCTTTCTCAGTTTCCTCCTTTTCGGTTGTTGTAAATTTCGGGGGCGAAATTTCTGTAAGGAGGGAGGGACTGTAAGGCCCGTGCCTTAATGGATCCTTCGTGGTATTTGTTCTATTAATTGTTCTGGAATTTCTGGCTATTTTCCTGGATTTTTAGGAATTTGTCTGGTATTTTTCCGGATCTATTTGGGGCTAATTGGGGGTTATTGAAATTAATAAGATTTTTATATATATAATGATTATATTATATATACATTAATTTTATTTTTTTTATAACCTCTCCCTCTCTCTCTCTCTCTCCCTTCCCGTCGATCTCACTCTCACCCTCTCCCTCTCTCTCTTCTCACGATCGTCCCCTCCCTCTCCTAGGGAACTCGGGCGAAACGAGATCGGATTGAGGCGAGGTTGGCACCGTTGGATTCCTCGCGTCGAGTAGTGCGCGTGGGTGTCCACTTCGGCGTGGATCGGTGATCGTAGGAGCGAGGTGGAGCGTGGAAGCTCCGTGGCTCTTCCTCCTTGCATGCGGCCCGTTCGACGGTTTCGGCTTGCGAAAGGTAGGGGGATGGAATCTCGATCTTGCTAGGATCGTTTCCCTTAGCCTGCTTGATGATTAGCACCCCGTAGCATGCGTGATGTGTATATTTCCATTTTTGAGGTTTTAGCCTAAATCTTGAGTTTAATGCGTATTAGGCCTTGCATGTGCTAGATTTAGATGTTAAATTGTTGTCTGGCATGCGTGGTTTGACAGGTTATCAGGTTTTTCGTCGATACCCGGCGTTTTCAGCCGTCCGAGAGGGCTTCGGTTTACAAACCGTACCCGCTCGTAACCCAGGTAGAGTGACGGTCCTGCCAGGAACCGTCACTTGCCTGACGGTCCAAGATGGACGCGTCACTTCCCAAATAACGGCCTATCGAGGGGCGTCGTTTGGAGAGTAACGGTGGGAACCCCATCCGTTACTTGATCGTTGTTTTCCGTTAGCCTGGTGAGGCGGTGAGCCCGGCGGTCTGTCGACCGGCCGTCGCTTCCGAGCGACGCGCCGAGACTGGGGCGTCGCTTCATCTGCTATCGTTTTGGAACGATGTTAGTTGGTTTGAGCCTCGGGTGAAAGTAACGGCGGAGTTCCCGCGCGTCGCTTGGAAGCAACGCAGAGGACCCCCACCGTCACTCTCCCCTTCATGGCCTTGGGTTTGGTACTCGGGAGGATGTAACGGCGGTGACCTACCGCGCCGCTTGGAAGCGACGCGCAGGGCCCCTACCGTCACATTCTCCCCTGCACCTGTGAGTTGGAACTCGGGAGGGAGTAACGGCTGGAGACCAGCGCGTCACTCTTGATGTAACGCACCAGTCCCCGACCGTCACTTCCAAGTAGCGCGTGGGCCTCTGACCGCCGCTTGCCCGTCAGCTTGGTTATGTTCCCAGCCCATTGCTTATGCGTTCCGTTCTATATTCATGCCATATTCGCATTGTTTCAAATATATTGTGGCGTGTTTTATACCAATAGAGTAGCTTTTCTTTCCATGCAATGGAGCCACTGTCGTTGCCCTAAGGTCTGTTGAGTACCGACCCGCTTGAGGATGGCGGAGGGGTATGTTTCCCATTCACGGTTTGTAAGCTAGTTCCGTGGGCTCCCAGCCAATGGTAGCGTCCTGCCAAGGGAGAAAACTAGTTAGAGGGCCTGGCTCAGGTTAGAGTCAGTGTGTGCACACGTGGTCGGAGACTGTGGACTGACACCGACGGGTGCCACTCCGACTGGTCACTTGGTTTGGTACTGTTTACGCGCTTAGCTTGTCGCTTCGTCGACTGCGAGTGCTTGAGATGCAGTGTAAGCCGTCAGTGGACGCATCTGGTTTCTGCTCCAGTGGTTGTCCTTTCTTGTTGCTTGGATTAGTTGCAGCTCCTTCTATTTGGTAGTTTTAGCTTTAATCGCTTGCATTTAAGTAGTAGTAGCATGTGTTAGCTGTTATACTTGCTTAGCTAGAGTTTACAGCTTTCTTGTGATTGGTTATTCATGCCATTGCCTGTGTGTTTATTTAAATGCATGCTCTACTTGCTTTATTTATGCATGTTCGCTTGTTTAGTGCGAGGTAGGGATCCGCGTGACCCCTACTGAGTCTGGATGTGACTCACCCTTCTCCTTTCAGGTGAGCCACGCCCGCCGTCTCCCGGACTTTAGTGTGCTGTTTCGGGACCGTTCCTAGTTGCCAGCTGCGCACGAGCTGCCTTTTTGAGGCTTGTGTTGTACTTTTGCCGAGGTATGCCCCGCGTAGTTGTACCTTGAGGACTGGTGTTTGTGACTCTGGACTAGTTATACATATATCACTCTGGTTATTTTTAAATTGCTTCCGCACTTGTGTTTAAATCTTAAATACTTACTGCATTGCGCGCCCCAATTCGCAATTAATTATGCATATTCCTCAGCTAACCCCCACTAACCCTTCAGGGGCCTCATCAGCCTCTTGGGTGGCCTCCCCAGTTCTTGGCGTCGGTGTATCGATATTATCGGTATATCGGTGTCCTGAACTCTGGGTCGTCACAGCTGCAGTCTCCTCCGCTTCTCTTCCCTATCTTTCTCGATCTTCCCCTCTGTATTTTTTGATCCCTGGCACCTTTACTTCTATAGCATCGGATGCGAATGTAACTCTGCTTTGCAGGGACTAAGCATGTATTTTTCTTTCCGATTGAGTCGGATTTCTTCTTCTAAATAGCGTGTAAGCCATTTGGCTGGAATTATCAATGAAAGAACGGGCTGATCTCTGCTATTTCTGATCATTCCTCTTCCTTTTTTTCTTCTGTTGCATCCGAGGTTCTAGTCCGTGCATTGCCACTGCCAGCCTTGAATGAATGTTTTATGTTTTGTTGCCCCTATCCGGTTGAGGGTTCTTCCCCATTACTCCATCCCCTTCCTCTGCCACATTTCGAGGGCCTGAGACAGTCTATCTCATGGCTCCTCGAATGTGGAATGAAAGGGATACCTTCGAAGGTTTGCCGTTTGTGTTTTGCTCCCAGTGAGGCTCCCTAAGGAGGGGTGTTCCCCCTAGAGTCTTTTTCCCCCCTCTGGCCGTTTAATACAGCTGAGTTTAAACCCCCTACTTTGTGTGTAATCTCCTGAAACCATGTCGTAAGAGCCTTTCCAAAGAAAAACCCTCTGTAGGCAATCTCCCGGCGCCAGTACCTCCCGGCGTGGGTTTTGCGCCGAGTGCTTGCCGCGCCGGTTGCATCTCCCCATCGCGCCGAGACCGCTCAGTTTATGTGCCGAGAGCTACCCCCCTTTTTCCCCATCGATGACTGTGCATCTTCTGGCCACTTTGATGCCTTAGTGCTCATCCGGGTGAGTCATATAGCCTCTGCCCATCATGTTCTGATCGTGGGTAGGCACCGCTTTTCCCCCTCTGTTGTCACGGGAGTTATAGCAAAGAGGGTGAGAGCCCCTAATATTCTACAACCCATCAAGTCAAGGAGCTCTGCCTCTGCATGACCTCCGATCGACTGCGTTGGGGATATTATAACAGAAGAGGGTGAGATCTCGTATGGTCCGACCCTCCTCAGATTACGGGCTACGCCCGGCACCTACTCTGGTTTCTACTCCGGCACTCGTGAGTAGATATCCCATAATAATTTCTGGGCACACTCCCAAATTAAGGGGAGATGCTGTCAAAATTTCCCCAGAACTTTATTCTGCTATGCACTATGCTTCATCGAAATTGAGTACTTAATCCCTCGACACGGCAACAGCCTGAGCTACGTCATCTCATGGCCTCTTGCCATCACAGGGAATAGGTGATGATCTCCTCGGACCTCTGGGCATGTGTAATCACCCTCATCCTCCGTCTTCATCCATTCATCACCCTGCAGCTCTCATCAAATAAAAAAAAAACCCTCACAACAGCCCCCCTCCATACCTTAGAAAACGCCCTTCCCCCGGCGCCATGGCCTCTCGGCGCCAAACCCGCGCCGGGTGGTTGGCGCTCCGGGACCAGGCCATGCTGAGATACAGGGCATGCCGGGACCAGGCCAGGCCGAGACCTCCCCCTGAGCCCCTCCATCGCGCCGTTTCCCGTCGCGCCGAGACCAGACTGGGCCGATGCCTTTTTAAACCCCCTCCCCTCGCGCCGTCTGCCCTTCGTGCCGGGATCTCCAGCGCCGACTAGTATCTGTGTCATTTCACCTCACTAGTGGGTGCTCTTCTTCAAATCTTGACATCTCAACAAATCTCATTAAACCCCAGAATAGTCGTCCCAAACCCAGAGGTCCTATTCCCATCAACCCTTTAAGCCAGCCTTCAGCATCTTGCAAGGGAATTATCATCATTCACCCAGGGCCCGGAAATATATGAATGAGGGGGGGTTCCACCCCTACATTATGCCAAACCCAACATTTCTTCGGCTACCCTACTGACCCTCGGAGTTCTGCCGTTGCATGTCCTCCGATGGTCCCTTTAGGGGAATATTAACGAACGGCGCAGATGGTTCCGTCATATTTGAATCCTCTTTGGACCCAGGCCTGTGCCTGATCTTCTTTTGGGTCTCCATTCCGGCTCTCTATGGACGGATGTCCTATCTTCCTTTCTTCGGTATAATCCGAAGGAAGAGGGCATACTATCGGATTTACACTGTTACATCGTCATCATTATCGTATCTATTAGCATTCATGCTTTCGCTAGTGTGATGGTGGTCCTCGGACCTGCTTCCTCCGCCACGTACCAAGGATTCATTTTCCCATTAAACTACACATCTTTTGCATGATTAATGCTGCATCCTGCCTGTCATTGCTATAATCATCACGTAGTTCTCTTTACGACGGCTTTGACAGCCCGCTATCTCGGCAATTAATCAAAGGTGTTCCCTCCTCGTGAGGGATGTAATTAACGCCATAGCCTTCATGGTATGGCGGACTGTTGGTCCCGACCAAACCTCACATTCGCCCGACATGGGTCAGAGTGAGCGCACAAAAAAATCGTCACTCATGTGACTGGCACGCCCGCGCCGTTAATTGATCATTTGACTACCAGTTAAGTCAGTTGGTCGATCGACACGCGAAAGAAAGAAAAGGTCGCAAACAACAGCCAATCAGGGCTTAAAACTGACAGATGTCAAATGTATAGCCAATCGGGGCTCAAAATCGACAGATGCAAGATATATAGCCAATCAGGGCTTAAAACTGACAGATGCAAGATATACAGCCAATCAGGGCTTAAAACTGACAGATGCAAGATATACCGCCAATCAGGGCTTAAAACTGACAGATGCAAGATATACAGCCAATCAGAGCTTAAAACTGACAGATGCAAGATATACAGCCAATCAGGGCTTAAAACTGACAGATGCAAGATATACAGCCAATCAGGGCTTAAAACTGACAGATGCAAGATATACAGCCAATCAGGGCTTAAAACTGACAGATGCCAAATGTATAGCCAATCGAGGCTCAAAACCGACAGATGCAAGATATACAGCCAATCAGGGCTTAAAACTGACAGATGCAAGATATACAGCCAATCAGGGCTTAAAACTGACAGATGCAAGATATACAGCCGATCGGGGTTCAAAACCGATAGATACAAGATGTACAGCCGATCGGGGCTTAAGACCGATAGATGCAAGATGTACAGCCGATCGGGGCTTCAAGCCGACAGATACAAGATGTACAGCCGGTCGGGGCTTCAAGCCGACAGATACAAGATGTTCAGCCGGGCGGGGCTTCAAGCCGACAGATGCCAGATGGTCAGCCAGGCAGGGTTTAAAGTCGATAAAAGTCAAATGTGCTGTTGATCGGGGCCTAAAACCGACAGATGTCAGATGTGCCAGTTGATCACGGTCCAAGCCAATAGATATTCAACTGATCGAGGCTCAAGCCAAGAAGATCATGCCAGGATGAAATCCCAATATGGGGATACTGCCAAGCTATAACTGAAAGAATGAGTCAATAGCATTGAGCTAAAGATGCACCTGCGGACACTGTGCCGCTTATTCTGCACTTACGCCGTCTGCAGGTGGGGGGCATTTGTTGACAGCTAAAATATGAACAAAGATAAAGATGAGACCAGACCAGCAACAAAGACTGAAAGATGCTTGCAAAGTCAGGATTGAGGGAGGGCCCTCACTACCAACTACTTGCCCAGCTAGGACACTCTCAGGCTGAGCCGATGTCCAGTATTGTCGTCATCCAAACGGTGATACCGATGAAACTCCGGTCTGTTGGCTGATGAGAAACTTCTGGATTATTCAGATGATGATGCATACACCGTTAAAGAAGGAGCCCTCGTCAGTGCTGATGCAATCAAAGGAATTAACAAGGCCAAAGAAAAGAATGGGCCTGTTGAATGGGCCTGTTAATGTGCTATTAAGGATGGGCTTGATACCCCTCGCGCCGAGAACCTCTCCATGGCAGCAGGCGCGCCGGGAAGCCCCTCCAAGGGAGTGCGCCGGGAAGCCCCTCCAAAGGAGGCGCGCCGGGAAGCCCCTCGAATGGGTGCGCCAGGAACCGGTGATGCAGGCACGCCGAGTGCCATTGATGTGAACAGGGTCCTATAAAACCCATTACTTTGCCCACAGGAAAAGGGGAACGACTGAGGGTGGCAAGAGAAAAAAAAGGAAGAGGCAGATATTGAGAGGATAGCCAGAAACCAAAAAGAGAAAACGAGAGCTCGAAGAGAAGGAGGAAGAAGAAGCTGCAGGTGGGTTGCTCCGGGGAGGGAGAGGAGTCAATGCTCCGCCCTCCCCCATGCTTTCTTTCCTTTTCTTTGATGTAATCTAGCGAGTTCTTTTTCTCGATTTATCAAATGTAGCCGGACAATCCCGGTTCTGCTTTGTATCTCTGCTTCTTATTTTCCCTTTATGGTTGATGTAAGTATGAGACGATGCAATGAAATGGAATGCTGCAGCTGCAGTGATGAATATTGGGCAATCGAAGCTCTTCCCCTTTGTATCCCGTGGATATGTCTTCTATTCGAAATGTCTAATAGTTTATATAGTACCGGTTTCAGAATCCTCGTTGGTTCTCCGAAGAGGCATGAAGATAGGGCCCCCATCCCTATCTAATGGGTGATTGGGCTCTATTTCCTTCTCCCCTTCTGTCTCAATGGCAGATCCTCCGCGTATAGTCCGAGTTTTCCCTCGAGCCCTTCGTGTTGTTCAGGAACCCGAGACATCAATCTCTTGGTTCCCTGGACTGCTGGCTGTACAAAGATGTGTCTGCTCTGCAGGTTGACGCCATCCCGCGAGGTTCTAGCAAACGGATCTCGATCTCTCGACCCTCCATTCTAACCCTTGAATGATTAGGGTCTGGAGTCTCGATGCTGAGGGTTCCTCCGTCGCCGGTTTTAGATGCCATTAGGACTCGTCCGGGGGATCAGAGACAGTCATCTCTTGATTCCCCCCAGACGGCCTGCATCAAACAGATAAAGCTCTCCACAGGATCTGGACGATGGTCTCAATTCCCCCTGTTGATTCCACCTTCTAATTCCCTTGGCATCCTTCTAACAGAAGCCCCCATGAAATCTCTCGCCTACACTCTAAATCCAGCCTCAATCCGAGCCAGAAATCTCATAAAATCCCCGAACAGAGCATCATTATCGAGCTCTGAAACCCTGTAGCAATTCCACCTTCTCGGCGTACAAAATTCCCCGCCGAGAACTACGCTGCCGAGAGGCCTCCCTCTTCAGCAAACCGACAAAAAAACCATCTAAACCCCTTTCCATGCAAACCTCCCAGCCCACAGGCTCCCGGCGCCAGGCTCCCGGCGCGACGAGGAGCGCGCAGGGAAGCTCTACGCCGAGATCCCCCTTTTTTTTTGGCCAAGAAGCCACTTCCACGTGAACCCCCCAGCCCTTAGCTTCCCGGTGCCACCTTCCCGGCGGGGTAATAGGCGCGCCGGGAAGTCCCACGCCGAGAGCTTCTTCAGGCCAACTCAACCCATGCCGAGAGCCCCCCTTGGCCAACCTGCAAACCCATGCCGAGAACCCCTTGGCCAACCTATAATCCCACGCCGAGAGCCATCTTCTTGCCAATGAAAACCATGCCGAGAGCCCCTCCTTTGTCCACCCCTTTGGCCTCTTCGTCCACTTATCCTGGGGCGTTCTTGAGTCGTCATATGTACCCCAGGAGATAAATTAACTGGGGATTGACCTCCCCTACATTCTGAGGCCCCTAACAGGATTCACATGCAACCCCGTGGGTCTGACGAACCCTGTCTCTACATGAGTTTCGTCAGTCTCCGAGAAGGGGAATAGTGACCGATGCCAGAGACATGGATAGTCTCTTCGAGCCTTAGTGCTCACTCATTTTTCGGCTTTCATCCCGGCACTCCGTGGATGTCAGTCTATACCACTTTCTGGCAAATGCTTGGTCCAAGGGAGGTGTCGCCAAAATTCTCTCAGGAAGACGAAAGTCGACATCAGGTTGTCCCCCGGGCTCTGCATGATAATGGTGATAGGGTTTCCCTCGACCCTAGCCTTCCTAAATCCCTCTTCTATCCGGATGCTCCTGTAAAGCCCAAATCTAATCCAGCTCAGATTTGATGAACTGGTCCACTTTGACTTCACAGAACCTATCTGGCTCGTCCTGAATCGCCAAGAAACCCAAAATAGAGCCTCCGGAACCCCTTTCGGGTCCTCACGGCGCCAGAACACCAACACTCTCTCGGCGCCATGGCTCCCGGCGCGGCCCTGAGCACGCCGGGAACCCTCACGCCGAGAACCCCCCCTGGCCCTCTTGTCAACGCGCCGAGAGCTCCCCCTCCTCTTCAGCCATGCCGAGACCCCCCTATTCCTCACGCCGATAAGCCCTATCAGAAGCGCGCCGGGAACCTCCTCCACCATCTCCCCTTCGCGCCGAGAAGCTCTCCAGTTGGCGCGCCGGGAACCCTGGCCATTTTGCCTTCACGCCGGGAACCTATGTACACTTGAATTGCATTGATAGGCTACCCCAAATTTTATTACTGGGCCTTCAATCCAAATTTTGTTCCGGGGGCTCCGCCCCCAGAAACCCCCGCAAGGGGCGCTGCCCCCTTGACCGTCGCGACCTGACCGCGCAGGTCGATCCGTGTGTGAGGGCGCAACATTGAGCGTTCGCTCACATTCCGTCGTCCCGCAGCAGGTTCATGAATAACCCCTTTAGCTCGGGAGGGCTCTGCCATTGCACGAGTGCCGCCGGCTTCTATAGGGAATATCAAGCATTGCCCCATGGCAGATACACGATTCGGGAAGTTCAACACTTCTCTCTCTCTTGGCTTTCATCCCGGTACTCCGTGGGTGATAGCCTATTTCCCCCTGGGCATAATCCAGATAAAAGGGGAGATGCTGCCGAAACGTCGATCGATGTTTTAAACCCCCATTATGGCCATGGCTCAGCCTGTCTGTGACTGAAATTTCCCCTTCCCCCCAAAGCCCGGTCTCTGAACCGCTGACTTAACGATATCGTCTGTTTCTACAGTTGATGTTATTATCTTGCCAGCCTTCCTGGCTCTGGTATGAAATTCAAACTGCGCACATGAATATATTTTTTTTGCCTCTCGAGGCCTCCTATTTTGGCGTTTAATCAAGGGTTGTCCTTCCTTGGAAGGACGTAATTAACGTCATAGCCTTTATGGTATGACGGACTTCTGGTCCCGACTCAGACCTCACAATCGGCTAACCAAGTCAGGTCGAGCGCAAAATAAGATCGTCACTCCGGTGACTGGCACGCCTCATAAATCAAAAATCCAAAAAAAAAAATAAAACATAAAAGACGAAGAAGAGAAAAATGTGTCGAACAGGTCCATACGGGGCCGTATAAAGATATGCGGTCACGATCGGGCCGCCGAAGAGGTTATGCGGTCAAATACTAACCGCGCATGCCTCGGGTCGTCCGATTTGATCCAAGACTTAACCCAGCGGTTTAAACTCATAAAACAAGGTATGCTGGTGTTAAACAGATTCTAATCATGATTATAATGATGTTCCAAGATGACGGTAAGACCACCGGATAGAGTTTCCGGGGTAGAACCGAGACTAGTACGCTAATCGGCCAATCGGCTCGTGCAAAGTCGGAAAGTTAAACATGCTGTTCCACTGTACTACAGCAGCTAATCAGCAAGCTAAACAGTCATATTAATCCTAATGCCAAGCCAATTTAATAGGGATTTGGTTATATATTAACCCAAGATGCCAAGAAAAGTAATTTAAGATGATAACGAGTTCGCGTAAGTCGCGTAAGCACGAATAACAAGCAATAATCGTAAATTTAGTTGCATATATAATTAGTTATTAAATGAGTTTCTATTTCACTAATTATCATTAATGACATGCAAATGAATGCCTTAGAACAAGTATTAAGTCCCTCTCTGAAAGGATAAACGGTTCTATATGGACCGCACATATAACTGGGCATTCAGGGGCCGAACAGGGGTCACCCTGTGACACAGGGAGATGGGCGGCTCTCCCTGGGCCGCCCAAGGGTTTGGGCGGCTCTGTCTGGGCTGCCCAAGTGGTTGGCCGGTCCTCAGGTAGCCGCCCATCCCCTGGTTGTGCGGCCCGTGCAGGGCCGTCCAGGGATGAGTGGTTGCTCAGGGACCTTTCATCCAGATATGTGGTTCCTGTGGAACCGTTCATCCTGGGATGAGTGGTTCTTGACAAACCGTTTATATAAGGGCATGCTAGGGTCAAAATTGGTCAAAATATGGGCTGGCGTTGGACGGTCTATCGTAAGACCGCCCATCTCTGGGTCGTCTCCGGTCATCCCTGCCGCGTCCGGTGAACGCCGGGAACAAGGTGATTGCTAGGGTTGCACTAAAACGTTAATAACTACTAGGAATGAGCTCCAAATAAGGGGATTTTAGTATCAATGGAAAGCTAATACAAAACTCTACCTGTCTACAAGGTCAATTGCGTGATCAATTGCTGGAATCGAGATCTATTAAGTCAAGAACACATGAAACCCTAATTCTGACATGCTGTGACTAAAACGTTAAATTCTCTCTACATACAGAATGGAATTTGGGGCTTCTTGGCTCAAATGAAAGATACTTCGATGGTGAATCCAACCATATAAGATATGGTTCATGAGAATTAAGATTAATACTTCGAAATCATAAATCACTTCGGATGAACACATCGAACTAGGTCTAAAACATGATGTTACTATAAATAGAAATTCTATAAGTATGCTTCATGAAACTTAGGGCTTTCTACGTGAAATGAAAGCTAACATCATGCTTATTACATCATATAAATTAATTAGAGTTTGGTCTGTTACACCTACCTCAATCGGAGATTGAAAATCGGTGCTAGAAATGAAGAACGAACTAGAAGACCCTTTAGAAAAACCTCGATATCTCACTCCACACCTGAAGAAAATTGGGGCTTTCAGTCCCACTGGATAGATCTCGTCGAGAGGATCAATTTGCTATACTCATGATCGAAATTTGGTTGAGAATTCCTACCTCAATCGATGGATCAACGAAGGATGAAGGGAAGCCAACGGCCTGCTGACCCACCTCCACAATTCGAGCTAGATCTCCCCAGATCTGAAACTTCAGTGAACCCCACAGCAGCCAAATGAAAGAAGACTCGTAGGGCTTCATTTTGATAGCTCATAGAGCTTCTGGAGCCTTCGGAGTTGGGAGTATTCGCTGCTGCAAGCTACGTGTTTAGAAACGGCGCCGAAATCTTTGACTTGACCAAACTATGTCGGCAGCACGTGTTGGGGCTAGGTTTACCTCAAATTGATTGAGGGTAAAAGTTTCTTACATTGTGGCCTTCCATTTGCCACTGATTTCAGATCATTTGGTTGAGTATTGAGGTCGATTTTCGTATTTTAATCCAAGGGTTAGGTATGGGTCAAAAGTGTGCACTTTTGGGTTTAAACTCTAAATAGATCTTCCCACGGATTTACAATGGCCTAATGCCAGAAGGAAAAGTTGTTATCTACCTCGACCTTAATCTGTTTACCATTTTTCTGGATTTTTATAAGGTGGTCGAAATTATCACTATTCTAATTCTAAGGAATTAAATATTAATAAATCCGAAATTCAATTATTAAATCAATAAAAATTCAATTCTTAATTAACAAGAGCTAAATAAATATATTAAATCCAATAAAATAATTCGGGGTCTTACACCCTCCCCTACTTAAAGGAATTTGGTCCTCCAAATTCACTGCACTAAGACTGAGAGTAGGGAAAGAGATCGCTCACCTAGAATAAGTCGGGATACCGCTTCCGCATAGTCTCTTCAGACTCCCACGTAGCTTCTTCGGTCCCACGCCGACTCCACTGAATCTTGACCATCGGTATTGAACGATTCCGGAGTTGCTGTTGCTTCCGGTCCAGAACCTTTATCGGTCTTTCCTCATAGGTCAGATCCTCCTTCAGCTCGAAATCCACATGCTGTATAACATGAGTGGGGTCGTACACATACTTCCGTAACATAGAAATATGGAAGACGTTGTGAACGCCAGACAATTGAGGCGGTAAGGCCAGCCTGTATGCCACCTCTCCCACTCTATCTAGAATCTCGAATGGACCAATGTACCTCGGACTCAGCTTGCCATGAATGCCAAATCTTCGGATCCCTCTCATCGGAGAGACCTTTAAGAACACATGCTCGCCAACCTGAAATTCCAATGCTCTTCTCCTGTTGTCGGCATAACTCTTCTGTCTTGACTAGGCTACTTGTAATCGGTCTCGGATAACACGGATGTTCTGTGAAGATTCCGAGACAAGATCCGATCCAAGCCACTGTTTCTCACCTACCTCATCCCAACACAACGGGGATCGATAGCTTCTCCCATACAAGGCTTCAAATGGAGCCATCTGAATACTAGACTGATAGCTGTTATTGTAGGTGAATTCAATTAGTGCCAAATGCTCATTCCAAGTACCACCAAAGTCAATCATACATGCCCGCAGCATATCTTCCACTATCTGATTGGTTCTCTCCGTCTGTCCATCTGTCTGTGGATGAAAAGCAGTACTGAAATTCAGACGAGTACCAAGAGACTCTTGCAGTCCCTTCCAGAAATGAGAAGTGAATCTAGGGTCTCGATCAGATACTATATTCACTGGAATACCATGTAATCTCACCACTTCCTTCAAATACAAAGCAGCCAATACATCGACTGTCCACTTAGACTTAATGGATAAGAAATGAGCTGATTTTATCAATCGGTCAACAATCACCCAAGTTGCATCAAATCAACCACGAGTTCTAAGCAAACCCATAATGAAATCCATGCCAATACTCTCCCACTTCCATTGGGGTATGTCGAGTGGTTTCAATTTCCCTGCCGGTCTGAAATGCGCAGCTTTAACTTGTTGGCAAACCAAGCATTTACTTACGAAGTCAGCGATTTCCCTCTTCATATTCATCCACCAAAAGGATCGCTTCAAATCTCTGTACATCTTAGTGCCTCCGGGATGAATGGTGTATCTGGATCTATGAGCTTCCACAAGAATCTTGTTCTTTACTGTAGCTTCATCAGGTACACAAGTTCTGCCTTTAAATAATAATCTACCATCATCAGCCAACCCGAAATCAGGTCTACTGCTCAAGCTTTCCTTGATCTGTACCAGCTCGGGATCATTATCTTGCAAGGACTTGATCTCCATCAATAATTCAGGTTTAAGTTGAATCTGAGCAATCAAAACCCGATCATTGTCAATATTAAGATCCAGACTAGATAACTGTTCCAGTAACTTCCACTCTTGCAACATGAGACTTGACAATCTAGCTACTGGCCTCCAGCTTAATGCATCTGCCACAACATTGCCTTTGCCAGGATGATACTCAATAGAAAAGTCGAAGTCCTTCAAATACTCCAACCATCTGCGCTGCCGCATATTGAGTTCCTTCTGAGAGAATAAATACTTCAAGCTCTCGTGGTCTGAAAATACCGTGAAAGATTCTCCATACAGGTAATGCCTCCAAATTTTCAAAGCAAATACGACTGCTGCAAGTTCCAAATCATGAACAGGATAATTCTCCTCGTGCTTCCTCAACTGCCTAGAAGAATAGGCAATCACCTTCCCATGCTGCATGAGTACACAGCCTAAGCCAATTCCTGAAGCATCAGTATAAACGACAAATCCTCCTTCACCAGAAGGTAAAGCCAATATAGGTGCAGTAGTCAAACAATCCTTTAGAGTCTGAAAGCTTTGCTGGCAATCGCCTGACCAATCAAACTTGTTCTCCTTGCGGGTTAACCTTGTCATAGGTACCGCAATCTTAGAGAAATCCTGGATAAACCTTCGATAATAACCTGCCATGCCAAGAAAATTTCTAACTTCCGTCACACTGGTAGGCTGCTCCCAATTCTTCACTGCCTCAACCTTCGAAGGATCCACACAAATACCTTCCTGGGTGATAATATATCCGAGAAAGGACACTTCTTGCAGCCAGAATTCACACTTACTAAACTTGGCATAAAGTTGATGATCTCTCAATAATTGTAATGCCATCATCAGATGTTCAACATGCTCCACTTCACTCTTGGAATAGATCAAGATGTCATCAATAAATACCACGACCCATTGATCAAGATAGGGCCGAAATACATTGTTCATCAACTGCATGAAGGCTGCCGGAGCATTTGTTAGACCAAAAGGCATAACGACAAATTCAAAATGACCATACCTGCTGCGAAAAGCTGATTTATAGATATCCTCCTCCTTAATCCGCAACTGGTGATATCCAGATCGAAGATCGATCTTAGAGAAATATTGAGCTCCCGCTATCTGGTCAAATAACTCATCAATCCTCGGCAGTGGATATTTGTTCTTGACAGTCAACTGGTTTAACTGCCGATAATCGATGCATAATCTCATCGAACCATCTTTCTTCCGAACAAACAATACAGGGGCTCCCCACGGAGACGTACTAGGACGAATAAAGCCCTTCTCGAGTAACTCCATCAACTGTTGCTTCAACTCCCTCAGTTCTGCAGAAGACATACGGTAAGGAGCCTTGGAAATAGGAGATGTGCCCGGAAAGAGGTCAATAGAGAAGATAACTTCCCGCTCAGGAGGAAGTCCTGGTAATTCCTCTGGAAAGACATCAGAAAAATCTCGGACAATAGGAATGTCCTTGATCTCAATCCGCTGCTCAGGGGTTGCATAGATAAAGGCTAGAAAAGCCTCACATCCTCGCCTCATCAGCTTATCAGCTCGAAGAGCCGAAATAAGCGATACAGAGTTATGGTGCTTAACACCCACAAAAGAAAGCCTCGGGTGCCTAGTAAAAGACACCGAGCCAGAACTACAATGAACATTGGCCTCATATCTGGCCAACCAATCTGCTCCTAGAATTACGTCATAACCCTTCATGTCCATGCAAATCAAATCAGCTGGAAAGTTCTGCTCACCAATCAAAACCTTACTAGAAGGATAGAAATGCTGGATTGCCGATCTAGTACCAATAGGGGTTGAAATCTCTAACGGAGTATCCATCATAACCGGTTCCATAGCTAATGACTTAGCAAAACTCCGAGAAATAAAGGAATGTGTTGCACCAGTATCAAAAAGAACAAATGCTGGCTTGTCGAGTATAATAAGAGTACCTTCGACGAGTCCACCATCTTCGGCTGTTTCCGCTTCTTCTGCATACAGAGCTTGGAGCTTCCCTTGCGGTTTCTTGAAGACTTGCGGTTTTGCCGGTGTTGCTTGCTCCGTTATCAAAGGACAGCTGGGGATACGGTGCTCTTTGCTTCCACATCACAAACAGGTGCCCAGCTTGCGCCAGCATTCCTCCACCTTGTGACCTGGACGATCACAATACTTGCATACGCCCTTAAACGGAACAATAGGGCCAGGCTTCTTGTCTTCATGCTTCGTCATCTTGCCTTTCCATGATCCGGACCCGCTCCACGAACTAGGTCCACTAACATGCCTCTTCTTGGTATACCCGGGTTTGACCCTCCCGGAACCCGTAGGTTGTTCCTTCTTCGCACCGCTTCCACGGATTCTCTCCGTCATTTCGAGGGTATCCTCTAGAACTTGAGCCTTTCTCACCATCTCGGAATAAGTGGAAATCTCCATTGGTGCCAGTTGGTTGATATAATGCAGCTTCAATCCGTTGAGAAAACGCTTCGCCTTCATTTTCTCGGTGGAAATAAGGTGTGTAGCATATCGAGAAAGCCGTGCAAATTGAGCCTCATACTCTGCCACGGACAAACCTCGTTGCTTCAAGGCCGCGAACTCTGCCGACTTCTTCTCTTGCACTCGGTCAGAAAAATACTTGCCGTTGAAAAATTCCTCGAACTCTTCCTACGTAACCTGATGATCACCGAGAGTCGCCTTGATAGAATCCCACCAAGTACGTGCATCACGCTCCAATTGAAATGTCGAGAGAAGGACACGCTCCTGGTTGGTGCATTGCATAACTTCAAATATTCTCCCCATCTCATCTAGCCAGTGCTCGGCTTGGTCGGGGTCGGTCGAACCCGCGAATCTAGGCGGATTCATCCCGCGGAAGTTCCGGTATAGATCACCGGTGCCATGTGGTGCCGCTCCTGCCTGAGCCACTTGTTGAAGGGCCTGGGTAAGGCCTTGAACCGTGCGCTGCAGGTTCCTCCATTCAGCGTGATCAGCTGCCATCTACACGAGAAATAGATTACTTAGGTTAATTCAAGATAATTAATTACATGATTAAGAAACGAACTTAACCCAAGTTTCTACCCATTCTCACCAGGTCAGGTCCTAGACTTTAACAAGATTAGGGGTCTAATGCACCTAGACACAACCAAAACTCGGTACCTGGCGGAGATAACCGGTCCGAAGACCACTCGCGCAAGTATGCGACCTTCCGATAGGCGTAGCCTAACGTTCGGACAACATCTTTTGATATATCGGGTTATTGGGATGCCATGCAAGAACTTAGAAAACCTAGAACTTAAGAACTTAAGAAAACCTAGGAATGTGAAAACTTGGCTCTGATACCAACTAAACTGTCACGCCCCGAACAAGGCAGAAATATCGGGACGTACAGTCAGAGGCAAGCAGGAAAGAGAGAGAACTAATCTAAATATACACAAGTGCTATGGAAAGGAAATACTAAATGATCACTTAACAACCAAACTGATACAATAATCTCAAAGGCAACTTAATACAACGTGGAATAACAATCACTAAGACTCAACAACATAACTGAAACTAAATGCTCTCCAATCACAACTAACAATAAACACACTGCTAACACACTAGAACTGAAACACTTAAGACATCACTCCTGCCCTTCCCCGTCGGTAAGCGCGTCACCTGAAGAGCCTGGAAAGGGGGGAAACACAACTATGAGCTAACGCTCAGTAGGAAATAACAGACATGTATAAGTGATTAACAGTTTAATTACATTTTCAAAATGTCATGATACAAACGATAATGCAATGAAAAGGTAATGATGATATAATGAAACAACGGTAATAACAAGATCTTGCAAGGTCAAGAAATATATAATTGATAATGATTAACAAGAATAACAAATACAAGAATTTACAACAGGAGATATAACAAGAGATATAACAAGAGATAGTAGTAAGGAATTGGCCAACAAGCAAGTATTTTAAACATTTAACCAAGTATGATCAAGTAACAAGTAACAAGATACTTTTGTCATAGACGCCAACACTCAAGCAAGTACTTCGGTGCAATGCCCCACCTTGTCATTAACATCCCATGGGCTCACTAACTTTCGGGCGCTCTCCCCAGGACCAGACCGGGCCCTTATGATGCGATGGCATTGATTTACTGGGCCCAACGTCCCATCCGTCCAGACATTCAGTCAATTTTTAATGGCCAATTAATCAGAGGAATTTCTGCCATAAGTTCAGATTTAAAGGACTAACCTTGTCCTTGGATTCAAGAGTACAAAACACGGTCAAACTCATCTTCAAGAGATGTGTGGTCGTAACGGAGCCGCTCGATGGGTATATACGGTTCATACAGGACCGTACGTACAGGAACTGGACCGAAACTCAGCCCGCGGAGTCAAGAAAAGAACGGCTGACAGTGGGCCGCCCTAAGGTAAGAACGGTGCAATATGGGCCGCTCATGTCTAAAAGACAGTGAGGCCCAAGAACAAGATATACGGTCCATACGGGGCCGTATAAAGATATGCGGTCACGATCGGGCCGCCGAAGAGGTTATGCGGTCAAATACTAACCGCGCATGCCTCGGGTCGTCCGATTTGATCCAAGACTTAACCCAGCAGTTTAAACTCATAAAACAAGGTATGCTGGTGTTAAACAGATTCTAATCATGATTATAATGATGTTCCAAGATGACGGTAAGACCACCGGATAGAGTTTCCGGGGTAGAACCGAGACTAGTACGCTAATCGGCCAATCGGCTCGTGCAAAGTCGGAAAGTTAAACATGCTGTTCCACTGTACTACAGCAGCTAATCAGCAAGCTAAACAGTCATATTAATCCTAATGCCAAGCCAATTTTATAGGGATTTGGTTATATATTAACCCAAGATGCCAAGAAAAGTAATTTAAGATGATAACGAGTTCGCGTAAGTCGCGTAAGCACGAATAACAAGCAATAATCGTAAATTTAGTTGCATATATAATTAGTTATTAAATGAGTTTCTATTTCACTAATTATCATTAATGACATGCAAATGAATGCCTTAGAACAAGTATTAAGTCCCTCTCTGAAAGGATAAACGGTTCTATATGGACCGCACATATAACTGGGCATTCAGGGGCCGAACAGGGGTCACCCTGTGACACAGGGAGATGGGCGGCTCTCCCTGGGCCGCCCCAGGGTTTGGGTGGCTCTGTTTGGGCCGCCCAAGTGATTGGGCGGTCCTCAGGTAGCCGCCCATCCCCTGGTTGTGCGGCCCGTGCAGGGCCGTCCAGGGATGAGTGGTTGCTCAGGGACCTTTCATCCAGATATGTGGTTCCTGTGGAACCGTTCATCCTGGGATGAGTGGTTCTTGACAAACTGTTTATATAAGGGCATGCTAGGGTCAAAATTGGTCAAAATATGGGCTGGAGTTGGATGGTCTATCGTAAGACCGCCCATCTCTGGGTCGTCTCCGGTCATCCCTGCCGCGTCCGGTGAACGCCGGGAACAAGGTGATTGCTAGGGTTGCACTAAAACGTTAATAACTACTAGGAATGAGCTCCAAATAAGGGGATTTTGGTATCAATGGAAAGCTAATACAAAACTCTACCTGTCTACAAGGTCAATTGCATGATCAATTGCTGGAATCGAGATCTATTAAGTCAAGAACACATGAAACCCTAATTCTGACATGCTGTGACTAAAACGTTAAATTCTCTCTACATACAGAATGGAATTTGGGGCTTCTTGGCTCAAATGAAAGATACTTCGATGGTGAATCCAACCATATAAGATATGGTTCATGAGGATTAAGATTAATACTTCGAAATCATAAATCACTTCGGATGAACACATCGAACTAGGTCTAAAACATGATGTTACTATAAATAGAAATTCTATAAGTATGCTTCATGAAACTTAGGGCTTTCTACGTGAAATGAAAGCTAACATCATGCTTATTACATCATATAAATTAATTAGAGTTTGGTCTGTTACACCTACCTCAATCGGAGATTGAAAATCGGTGCTAGAAATGAAGAACGAACTAGAAGACCCTTTAGAAAAACCTCGATATCTCACTCCACACCTGAAGAAAATTGGGGCTTTCAGTCCCACTGGATAGATCTCGTCGAGAGGATCAATTTGCTATACTCATGATCGAAATTTGGTTGAGAATTCCTACCTCAATCGATGGATCAAAGAAGGATGAAGGGAAGCCAACGGCCTGCTGACCCACCTCCACAATTCGAGCTAGATCTCCCCAGATCTGAAACTTCAGTGAACCCCACAGTAGCCAAATGAAAGTAGACTTGTAGGGATTCATTTTGATAGCTCATAGAGCTTCTGGAGCCTTCGGAGTTGGGAGTATTCGCTGCTGCAAGCTACGTGTTTAGAAACGGCGCCGAAATCTTTGACTTGACCAAACTATGTCGGCAGCACGTGTTGGGGCTAGGTTTACCTCAAATTGATTGAGGGTAAAAGTTCCTTACATTGTGGCCTTCCATTTGCCACTGATTTCAGATCATTTGGTTGAGTATTGAGGTCGAATTTCGTGTTTTAATCCAAGGGTTAGGTATGGGTCAAAAGTGTGCACTTTTGGATTTAAACTCTAAATAGATCCTCCCACGAATTTACAATGGCCTAATGCCAGAAGGAAAAGTTGTTATCTACCTCGACCTTAATCTGTTTACCATTTTTCTAGATTTTTATAAGGTGGCCGAAATTATCACTATTCTAATTCTAAGGAATTAAATATTAATAAATCCGAAATTCAATTATTAAATCAATAGAAATTCAATTCTTAATTAACAAGAGCTAAATAAATATATTAAATCCAATAAAATAATTCGGGGTCTTACAAAATAGCATATGTTCAGTCTGATCAGATGTCTACCTGCGATGAGAGATCCTACCTGCTACTTGTTTCTTGCTCTTTACCTTTCACTACCTCCCAGAATGGCTCCTAGAGGTCTCCCTTTCTCACTAAAGAAGACCGTCTACTCCTTTTGGGCTTTCTTCCTCCTGTTGCTCCCATGGTTCTTCCTTTGTTCTGCTCTTACTTAGGACATAAAGGGGTAACCAGGGGGTGATCAAGGCTTAAATAGATAGCTCTCAAGTCTAACTAGTGGAGAATTATTTAAATTTATTTTCTTATCCGAGATATTTGGTACTTGCCCTAACTGCTAGCACTCTGACAAACATTCCCACCCTTACATTGTTGGCATCTGGCAAACACCTTGTCCTTACCTTATTGACTTTTGGTAGACAACACTTGAGTAGTTTAAGGAAAATATCTAAGAATAATATAGGGGATAAAATCTAAAATTAATTGACTTAGTCACATAATAACTCACTTAGGCCCAATTAAATGAGCTAAAATTCACATAGGCATAGTCACACTGAATATTAAATTCACCTAGTCGCTAAACTTCTAAAGCTAAGGTCACTTAGTCGCTAAAAAAATAAACTAAGTCAATATAGTCGCTAAAATGCTCATAGTCACAAGTAACGTTCACATAGGCGTAACATAGGCGCACTCTATCGCCTATCTCATCAAAATTTCATCGGCTATTTCAACGTTAAGAGCGCCTATCCATCGACTATCTCTCAACTTCAAGAGCGCCTATCTCATCAAAATTTCACTGACTATCTCAACGTTAAGAGTGTATATCCAATGACTATCTCAACTTTAAGAGTGCCTATCTCATAAAATCCATTGACTATCTTAACTTCAAGAGTGTCTTTCTCATAAAATCCATCGACTATCTTAACTTAGGCAATAACATAGTCACAAGCATAGTAACTATCTTAATAGCGCCTATCTTCAAAAACTTCAGCTATCTCAGTGCCTAAGTTAAGTTAGTCTGAGGAGAGTGCCTATCTCCTCCTCCTATCTCACTTTCTCTACCTATCTCAGCAGCTATCTCATTTCTAGTTTAGCTATCTAGCGACTATCTTACATCTATCTTAACTCCAGCGACTATCTCAAATCAACCCCAGTGACTATCTTCCAAACTTCAGTTGTCTCTTAATGAGACAGCCGCCTATCTTACCTCTTCAGCTATCTCTTGATGAGATAGTCACCTACGTCCAAGAACTTCGATTATCTCACTTAGATAGCCGATCTAACCTGTTTTCAAGCACCCATCTCAACTAACTTATCATCCAATGCTATAACTTATTATTTGACATTTTTGACTTACTAAATGGCCAAAAATTAAGAAGTTCTCAACACAAAAGTTGTAGGTAATCAAGTTATCTTTCCAATGAGTTTAATTTCATATTATTTTGACATTCATACACAAAGTTAGGTTTTAAATAATAGACTACCATCCTAAAGCTATGAGGTTCTCTTAATGGGTTCAGGTTCACAAAAAGGGGATCCACCCTAATAGACCTCTTAACATAGTTAACCCAATACATTACTAGTTTTTTTTGAAGTCATGGTATTATAATATGAATGTAAAAAAATTATTAATATTGAAATGAATGACCATTTTACATAAAAATGAATGAAAGAATACAAGGAGAGAGTACAATGCGTTCATCTCTGATGAGACTTTGGAGGATTTGTATAATACACTTTTTGACAGTCCTTATAATGGACAGAGGGCAGAGGATGATTAATAAAGCATGAAGTCCTCTGGATAGTGTCAATGAGGGTTTCTCTGATCTCAGCCACTTGACTTCTATAGGACTTAATGAATTGCGTGAAGTTTTCCATGTTAGTCCTTAGTTGGCCTATTACCCTGTAACATTCAGAGCCCTTATCATGGATTCTGAAACCAATGGCACTCAAAAAAGAAGTCCTCAGTTGAGTACGCCATGCAACTGGAAGTGATACCAAAAGTCTGAGCTGAAGTATCTATCGCTTGTGTGTGTGCTTCTTGTTCTTCTATCATCTTTTCTAGATGTGCCTCCAGGAATAGAGATAAACTCTCTGAGACTTCAATTTGTGCAGTCATCATTGAAACAAACTTCTCATAAGTCATTGGCTCTTTATTATCAAGGAGGAGTGTTGTATTGAATTCCTTAAAATTGGCAAACTTTGACTCTATCTCTTTCTAGATTGGCTCTGTAATTTGTTGTATCAGATGATCAAGGTACCGCATTAGAGACATTTGATCTAGAGGTTTTTTGGTCCTTTTTTGGTTGTGTTATAAGATATGCCTTGTACTCTTTTCGTAAGGTATGGATGTATTGTTCCTCAGAGAGAGAATAGATCTTCTCCCAATACCCCATGACTTGTACCCATTGTAACTTGTTCTTCTGGACTCCTTGTTCAAGAAACTCTTCGAGGGATGTTTTATTCTTTTCAATTTTTGTTTCCCTTACATGCCTCCTGCACCAAGTTTCATAAATCTTAAGCCCCTTTGGGTTAGCAATCAGTACATCTCCTATCCTTGGAAAGGGGTTGAACCAACTTCTTTTCAAAATGACTTTAAATTTTTCATTGTCTAATATTGGTCGTTCTGGATGATCATGAGATGATCTAGCATCATTTGGTTCTGAAATTAACCCAAAATAAGAGATGAATTTCTTCCATTAGAGTATAAATAGAAAAATTGAGTTTGAAGAACTTGTACCAGAAGGTTGAGGTCGTGAGGATGAAGTTCCCTCCCCCTGAGTGTATGCAAATGGTTGAAGAGGAGGTATTTATTCTGAGTCAGAGGATGATTCTCCTAAGTCGATCAATCCTTACAGCTATTCTAAATTCTTCATCAATGAGTTTATCTATGAATTCTTCCAGCTCCATGCTAGATTTTCTTTTATCTGTCGAGACTTCATTATATCATTGCCACATGCCATGGGACTTTCTCTCGACATCTATTTTCAACAAGTCTACAAGTCTGGGAGGAATTCTTTGCTTCTTGGCTCGACTAGATGTCTTGATAGCTTCCTTCCTTTTTCTCATCTTTGTTGCTTCTAATTTTTCTGCCACAACTTTTTCTTCAGTAGCTTGGGGAGATCTATTGTCTCCGATTACAAATCACTCCTTGATAAAATCAATACCAGAATGCTCTCCTAGAAATCTAAGCTTCTGTCCCAAGCGGGAAGAGTGACCCTCATCAATTCTGTGTTGAATTCCATACCTATTTACCTCGTTGTGTCTGCTTCTATCCCCAAGATAATTGTTAAACATATCGAGAGGGCCATGGCATCCTTTTTCTGGAGCGGTATGGATGGGGTGCGTCGACACCATTGGGTCTCCGGGGACGAGGTTCAACGTCCTCTGTAGGATGGCGGTCTGGGCGTGAGGAGCCTATTGCACGTCCAATTATCTCTTGCTGCTAAGCTGGTTTAGTTGGTCCATAATGGTGACTCTCTTTGGGCTAGGTACGCTCGTGGCAGGTATAAGGTGGGTGTTTCCTCTCCACCCAGTCCTTTCCCTCGAGGCATCTCCAAGGACACTTTCATGAGAGCTCTTAGTGTCTTCAAGGGCAACTCCAGATGGATTGTAGGCATGGGCTCCAATGTTGATTTCCTTGATGACGTCTGGATGGGTGCTGCTCCTCTGCGTACTCTCCTTACCAAGCCTTATAATGGTCCTCCCGCCATGGTGCAGTAGGTGATCCAGTCTCCTGATCACCCCATTAGAAACCTCCTGCCTCCCTCTTCGATCCTGGAGGGTCTGTAGCTTACTGATGCTATCGACATCCGTGTTTGGACTGCCACCTCGTCTGGGGATTTTTCTGCCAAGTTGGCATATGACCTCGTTAGGCCCATGGGTATTTGGGGGCCTACCCTGATGCGGCTTTGGCATCCTTCTTTCTATAGGAGAGCGTCTGTCTTCGGATGGAAGGTTCTTCATAAGGCAGTGCCTGTGGATGAACGTATAGCTGCATGTGGTGTCAACATGGTCTCTAGATGTTCTTGCTGCCATACTCCTCACATTGAAGATTTGAACCACCTCTTCCTATATAGCGGGCTAGCCTCCCAGCTTTGGAGTTGGTTTTTGCCTCTTATTGGTGCTGGTGTCACGCTCCATGAGCATCTCACAACCCATTTATGGCTCTTCCTGGATAATTGCAACACCCAGTCGCCCTTTGGTTTCATCTCCTTATATAGTCTTCTTCTCATGCTTTGGGAAATTTGGAAGGCGAGGTGTTTGATGCGCCACCAGCTTGTCCGAACTCTAGTTAAGAAAATCATCTATGATATTCAATCTATGGTCATCTTGGCTCTAAATAATACTATCTTTCACATGGCCCCTACTGATCAGCAACTGATAGCTATCAATTCCTTCGGGTATCATCTTGTTGTTAAGAAGAAGACACTGGCTCTGATGAAATGGATTCCACCTATTGATGGTCTCTGCCTTAATGTCGATGGTGCGTGTAAGGGGAACCTTGGAGTCTGTGGGGAGGCGGCTATTTCAGGGACACCTCAGGTAGAATGATCCTTGCCTTTGCACATTTCATGGTCTGGGCAACAGTCTGATTACTAAGGTTAGAGCTTTGTGTAACGGGCTTCGCCTAGTTGTGGACCATGGGTACAGATTGTCTGCCATTCAATCCGATTCTACTTCCCTGGTGCTGTCCCTTCACAACAACACTCCTCCTTCATGGGATACTATAAGCTGGTGACGGGTTGCGGTTGATCTTCTGAAAGCCCATGCTATCCGTGCTGCTCATGTGTACTGAGAGGCGAACCGGGTAGCTGACAGCCTTGCCACCTACGCCTGCTCTTCATCCTCTAGTACCATTTTTTGCTCTTTTTCTAATTTGCCTAAGGCATGTCGGGGCAACATTATTCTAGATAGATCTCACCTCCCTAGTATTAGATTTGTTTAACTTTTTATGGCTTGTATATTCGAGGTATGCCCCGTTTCTTCCTTGTACTCTTTATCATTTAGTAATGAAATTCTGGTGACAGGTTGAGCGCCTGGGGGAGTGGGTACACTCTTCCTATGCTGGAGGAGAGTACACTCGACCGGTCGCACACCTTGTCAGCCTTTTATTTAAAAAAAAAAAGCTTATACTCTTGCTACTATTTCATCAATGTGCTCCTAGGCAGGAGAGGTTGGGACTGGTGGAGCTAGTTGGGGTGCTGGCTATGGTGCATCCTATGGTGCAGGTTGAGGAGCAGGTTATGGTGCAACACTCCCTTTGAGCTTGTTGCCACCAATTAGGCTAGCTGCTCATAATTAATCTCTGGAGGCTGCTTATGGAGTATTCAGTAGATGTGTTCTACATATTTGTCAGCTTATAGAGCACACTCTACTATAGCTCAGAAATTACTCTCTGAACTAAGCTCATCTTATCTATCATTGTGCTCTGTAGCTTATTCATCATTACTTCAATGTGCTGATGTGTCGCGATGCTCGTTGTTAAAGATGCCATTCACTCAATCTTAATTAACCAAACTCGAAAGAAAATGATGACAAATTGCTTGGGAGTCTAGGTCGATCCACGGAGATGTTTTGACTCTTTTTGATGCTATCTAGTGCTTTTAAAAGAAGGAATTTGAATGCTTTAGTTTTCTGAATAATTAAACTAAATTATGCAAACCAAACCTAAAATCTGTGCATATAGAAAACTAAGCCCTAAATGAAAACATGATAACTTCACCTACAGAACTCAGAATTTCATGATAACTTCACCTATAGAGAATCAAGTTGGGAATGAAATGAAACATGTTTGACTTAAAACAGACAACGTTTCACACATATAATGATGCAATGGACAGGCAACACGCAAATATGACTTTACAGAGCTAGTTTAACTTAGATTTGTTGTTAACCTAATCAAATTACAACGAAATCGAACCAAACCAATTTTTTGAGAAAGTAGATAGGAAAAAAAGATTATAAGAGGAAGAAAAAATGCATTTTATTTCGCTGAGAATAACTATTTAAAAAAAAGAACAATTCTGAATACAATAATAGAATGGAAAGAACTATAACAAAACTAGACAAATCTCATGGAATAGGGCGAGGGAGGTGCAACCACTGGAGTTCCCGAGGTGTCCTCGAGTACTCAGATATCGTCCACAACCATAGTTGATGGTGATGATGCGTGATGAGATGATCTTACGATCTACAACCCGACGAAGAGTGGACCATGGCAACAACAATGACAACCGACAACGAGGGAGATGATGGCTGGTCAGATCCTCACGTCTACAACACTGTAGTAGCAGAAAATGAGGGCGCACTGCTCAAGAGACCTCCTCCTTGCACAATAATGACTTGTAAGAAGAAGGGATAAAAAGAAAAATACAAGAAGAAAGAAGAGAAGGTGATTGAGAATGGGAATAGGAAGAAGATAAAGGGAGATGGGGGTTGCTATATAAGGAGGACAGGAGGATATAAGGCAAACTAGGAGAATGAAAGAAGATGCCAAAGGGAGATGAAGAGGAGGGCGCCTATCTCTAAGAAAGAGGCAAGGGAGAGGGGATGAGGGAGAAAAAGAGGAGGAGGGAAAATTAGAGATGGGCTAGTGGCGTAGCCTCCTTTGAGAAGTTATAGAGATGAGAAGTTCTCTAGGGTTTCCTCTAGGGTTTAGGTGATTGAATGGTTAGGATTGAATCTTGGAAGAGGAGAGGATGAGAGAGAGATGGGGGACAACCTCCTTTCCTTTCTCTCTTTCTTTCTTGAGAAATTCCCTCATTAATTATCCACAAATCTTCCCATTTTTTTCTACTTGATTCTCTCCTTTTGAATTTGAAAATCTCCCTCCTATTTTTCATGCACATGAAATGGAAGTTAAGAGGAGTTGGGGGGGCCCTAGGGTTTCCTCTTTATGGTGGACAATGTCCACAATGCCCCCTTGCTTTTGCTACCTATAAAAATTAATTGTAATTGTTGCCCTGAATTGAATCCTAGTCATTCCAATGAAATCCAAGTAGTCTAACCAATTAGGTCACAAGCTCCTTTGTGTCTTATACACATAAAAAATAAAAGTTAAGTCTACAAGGAATAAAAAATGTGCTCAGATAATTATAATAAGATCCTTGCTGAACATGAAGTGTACACAAACACATTGACATTCATGAAATGATGATGTTTTTTGCTCAAAATTTCACAAAATTTATAACAGTGCAATGAGACTTAATTTTGTATCAATTCATGTCAATTGCACCTAAAATCATGATTGTAATGCATGAATTCACCCTCTTTATTACTTAAAAATGTTAAATTATCACACCTCCTAATGTTCTCATTAATAGTCCCTTAGTAATGCAAATATTGAAGAAATGAGGGCTACCAACAGTTCATAAATCATATTTCATGGTGAGAAAATGACTGCCATGATTTGGACTATGGAATATTATAAGTTCAAGTAATAATGTCAATGATAAAGTTCGTCAGTCCACGTGGTTAGATACTTCCTTAGGTTACACTCAAAATTTTGTATCCCTTTGTGTAAATGTGCTCTAATTTGACTAGTAGACACCAATCCAACAGATGCATGAGCTTTCTACCCATTACTTAAGGATGATTTCAATTCTACACATATTTCAAATTAGATCCTCAAATTACAGGTAACTTCACTCTGCCTGATCTTTTCTATTTTTTTCATTTCATCATTTTTCCTTCTCTTTATTTTTAAACACATGATGATGCACACCCCTTCACCGTTTGACGCGAACCACAACTCTTACCTTAGGAGAAGTAGGCCTAGTTACTAAGATCAGTGGCATTTTTAATGTTTAATTTTTTTGGTACTTTGCACTTATTTATAGGCAGGTAGCTTTTTCATGATTATTCTTCAATGAATAGGCAAAATTATCAATCATCACCTAAGTATTAAGCAAAAATCTCTTCATCCTCATTCTTGATACCCATTAATCTCATTAGTGTGCAGATGTGTATAAGTTCAAAAATTTTGGGTGCATTCTGAAAAAGATGCTAAAAAACATAACTAACTAATTCACCCCTTAGCTTACTACAATCACGAGTAGATATTCTAGGTCGTATCATTTTGAAAAGTTTCTTATCATGAAATATGTGCATGAAGCACTTTGTTAGAGGTGTTAATTATGCACAAATTAAAAAAAATCTGAGCAAGTTGACAACTATCTTACACCAAGTTGATTGATATTGTCCTCAATGACAGGAATAATATGTAGGAATGGAGCAATACATAAGGGAGACTTTGGGAAGGAAAGATACATCCTGATATGCAGGTGAGCAGAGCCTCTAAATTATTGCAAGTTCTTGAAAATATTCAAGTTAGAAAGCATGTGAAACTTGTCTTCCTTTTTTTTACGAAGCAATGAATATGGATATTGGGTTGTCTCCCAATAAACGCTAAGTTTAACGTCTTCAGCTAGATGCATACGCACTCATGATGGTTCACTTAACTCAATGGATTCAATTTGAATATTTTGTTGGTTCTCTACATAATGTTTGAGGTGTTGGCCATTGATAGTGGAGGTTTGACCATCTTTAGGATTCAAAATCTTGATAGCAGCATGGTCATAGGATTTCAGAACAATGAACGGCCCATCCCACCTAGATTTCAATTTTCCTAGAAACAGGCACAACCTAGAGTCAAAGAGCCAAACTTTTTGATTGGTGGAAGGATTTCCTCACAATGTGTTTATCATGAAATGATTTTATCTTAGCTTTATAGATCTTGAAATTCTCATAGGCTTCATTGCACAATTCATCCAATTCACTCAGCTACAGGGCTCTATGGGAACCACCTTGGGCTAAGTCAAGGTTGACTTATTTGATGGCCCAAAAAGTCCTATGTTCTAATTCCAAAGGTAGGTGGCAAGCTTTGCCAAATATCAACCTATAGGGTGACATACCAATGGGAGTTTTGAAGGCAGTCCTATAGGCCCAAAGAGCATTATTCAATCTTTCAAACCAGTCTTTCCTGTCAGGCCTAACGGACTTTGCAGAATATTCTTAATTTTCCTATTGGAGACCTCCACTTGACCACTTGTTTAGGAGTCGTAGGGGGTGATAATTTTATGAGTGATCCCATACTTGTGAAGTAAGGCTCGGAATTGGGCATGAGTGAAATGGGATCCTCCATCACTAATGATAGCTTTAGGCCACCGAAATCTAGGAAAGATGTTGGATTGGATGAACTTCATCACAACTTTGTTATCATTTGTTCGGGTGGCTGTTGGCGATGGGAAATTTCCTTTCATTTCTTTTTATTAAATAGATTCTTTTTGTTTGGGGTGCTTGATATTTGTTTATTTTTTTATGTGCATAGATGTGCCAATCACGAGATGACAGTTTATTTGGACTCTAAAAATCGAAGAGCTTGGAGTCACATCAATGAGAGGATGCTCTTATTGCTCTTGTGGCCACTGCGTTGGGCCCTGTCAAGTCCTAGAGTTTGCCCATCTTGTCTTTACTTCAGCAAAGTTATGCCATCTCATTTTCAAAGTCAGTACCGTATCATTTCCTTGGAAAGGGTTGATGTCGTATCATTCCCTAGGAAAGAGTTGTTGCCATATCATGACTTTTGGGTGATTTTGGCTGCCAGATTGTGATGCTGCCAAGTCTTAGGAGCTTACTCCACTCGACCCTACTCCGATGGGACCAGAAAATATTTCAGTGGCCACCCTCGGAGCATTTTCTTCAATTTTGACATCTCTATCGTATCACTTTCTTGAGTAGAACTACTACCGTATCACGACCTTTAAGTGGATTTAGCTCCCGACTTAGGATGCCATTGAGTCCCTAGGGTCTACCTAACTTGACTTCATCTTGATGGTGCATGGCAGTATTTTGGCAGTCACTTTCAGAGCATTTTCTTCGATTTTACAGTGATCCAACATCTTTTGAATTAACATCGTATCACCATTCTGAATATAGCATCGGCATCAAACCATGGCTTTCGGGCCTCTTTGGTTGCCAAACTACGCTGCTGTCAAGTGGTCTGGGACTGTCCAACTTGGTTTTGCTCCGACAGGGTGGAAGGTACTTCGACATCCATCTTTGGGGTATTCTATTTGACTATTGAAGTGATCTGACGCAACTTTGCACTTACGTTGTATCACTCCTTTGAATCAATTTAGCACTGCATTAGGCATTTTAAACAACTCGGCCATTGGGCCATGACATCTTTAAGCCATTGGGGATCGTCTGACTTGGTTCCGCTCGAACGGGACTTTGAGAAATATTTCTATCACCATTTTGGGATAGTTTCTTTTAATTTTGCCCTCGTTCAGCTTGGCAAGACTGATTGCTCTCGATGCCAAATTTTAGGTGTCAACAATGGCCATAGCTTCTATCCACTTGGAAACGTAGTCCACTGTCACGAGGATGTATTCATTGCCAAATGATGGTGGAAAAGGCTCCATAAAATCAAATTTTCAAACATCAAAAATCTCGACCACTATAATTGGATTGAGTGGCATCATGTCCCTTCTCGCCATGTTCCATACAGCTTGACACCTCGGACATGCCTTGATAAATTCATATGCATCCTTAAATAGAGAAGGCCAATAAAATCCACTATGTAAAACCTTAGTACCTGCTCTCTTTCTTGACAAATGTCCCCCACAAGCAAGGGCGTGACAAAAGTTCATAACACTTTGTTGCTCTTTCTCAAGAATACATCTTCTGATAATTTGATCAGAACAAATTTTGAAAAGTTCGAGGTCTTCCCAGATGTAATACTTTTCTTGAGAGAAGAATTTATCTTTGTCACTTTTGGTCCACCCCTCAGGAAGCTGGCCAACTGCCTTATAATTCACAATATGTGCATACCATGGGGGTGAGATGTGAGAGATTGCCAGAAGGTGTTCATCAGGGAATGACTCTTTCATAGGCTCAGTTTCAAGAATGAGAATTTGGGAGAGATGGACAGCAACCACATTATCAGAACCTTTTTGTCCCAAATCTCAAGATCAAATTCTTAGAGCAACAAAATTCATCTGATGAGCCTAGGTTTCGCCTCTTTTTTTGTCAACAAGTATTTCAGAGCAGAGTGGTTAGAATGTACAATGACTTTTGTCCCTAAAAGATAAGATCAAAATTTTTCTAGGGCAAACACTACAGTCAAAAGTTCCTTTTTCGTGGTGGTATAATTCAATTGAGCATTTCCAAGTGTGCGGCTAACATAGTAAATCACCACGGGATGCTTATCAATCCTTTGTTCCAGAACTGCACCTATAGCAAAATCAGAGGCATTGCACGTAATCTCGAAAGGCATAGACCATTTAGATGAATGAAGAATGGGAGCCATAGTTAGAGTCTATTTCAAAGTATTAAAAGCTTCTAGACATGGTCCATCAAGGTGTAATGAGACATCTTTGGCTAAGAGAAGAGTTAAGGGTCAGACAACTTGAGAGAAATTTTGAATGAATTGACGATAGAAGCCAGCATGGCAAAGAAAAGAATGAATTTATTTGATAGAGGTAGGTGGAGGAAGATTGAAAATTAGGTTGACTTTTACCTTGTCGACTTCTCTACCTCGCTTCGAAACCCAAGACTATGCCCTCTCACCATGAAGTGACTCTTTTCCTAGCTAAGCACCAGATTAGACTCGATACATCTACCAAGCACCTTTTCTAAATTATGTAGACAACTTTCAAAAGAGTCCCCAAATACTGAAAAATCATCCATGAATACTTTTAGGAACTCTCCCACCATATCAGAGAAAATTACCATCGTGCACCTTTGAAAGGTGGCTAGTGCATTGCAGAGACTGAATGACATTCTCCAAAAGGCAAATGTGCCATAAGGGCACGTGAAGCTGATTTTTTCTTGATCTTCAGAATAAATGGCCACCTGATTGTACCCCAAGTATCCATCTAGGAAACAAAAATACTTTTACTCTGCTAGTTTCTCCAAAATCTGATCAATGAATAAGAGTGGGAAATGATCTTTCTTTATCATGGCATTCAATTTTCTATAGTCACTGTAGACTCTCCATCCCGTAGGAAGCCTGGTGGGCATTTCTTCTCCTTATTCATTTTTTAGCACTATCAGTCAAGACTTCTTTGGTACTACATGGATTGGGCTCACCCAATTACTATCAGAGATCAGATATATGATATCCGCATCCAGCCATTTCACAACTTCTTTTTTGACCACTTCCATCATAATTGGATTCAGTCTTCTCTACATCTCTCTGCTAGGCTTAGCATTCTCCTCTAAATAGATGTAATGCATACATGTGGTTGGACTTATCCCTTTTAGGTTAGCTACAGACCACCCTATGGCACCTTTGTGAGTTCTGAGGATTTCAACGAGTTGTTCCTCCTGGATAGGGCAAAGGTCAGAAGTTATGATCATAGATAAGGTCTCGGACGAGCCTAGAAAGACATATTTGAGAAAGTCCAGTAAGGGCTTATGTTCCAGTTGAGGAGGAGTCTGAAGAGAGGAAAGAGCATATTATGGGCTTAGTTTAGGCAGTGGTTCAAATTTGTTGGGCCACCAAGCCTTCTTTCCTACATCAATCGCATAGATATTTGAAGTGGCCTCAAGCTGTTCGACTTCTTCAGATTAGGGCAAGGGGGAAATTTCTAGGATGTAATCAATCACATCAACTGCAAGGCATTCCTCCCCATCCTACATATGTCCATAGACTCTAAAGATGTTAAAAGATACTTTCTGATCCCCAAAAAAGATGTCCATCAGTCCTGACTTGCAGTTTATATTTGCATTGGCAGTAGCTAGAAAAGGTCGGCCCAATATGATTGGGCTATTTTTCAAATCTTTGATTGGTTCTATATCAAGGATGACAAAGTCAACTAGGAAGTAACACGTGTCTATCCTGACAATGACATCTTCCACCATCCCTGTAGGTGTCCTAAGGGATCTATCTGCTAGTTGTAGGATCACCGGGGTTGGTTTCAATTCATCTATTCCAAATTTCTCATAGACTGAAATTGGCAATAGGTTCACACTTGCCTCTAAGTCCAATAGAGCCTTATTAAAGGTGGTTCCCTTGATGGCATAAGAGATGAGAAGGGGCCCGGGATCTTTCATTTTCTCGGGCAATTGGTTAAGTAGAACTGCACTCACTTCTTCAGACAAAAGAACTTTCTTAGGATTTGTTTTGGGCTCTCTTTTCGGAGTACAAAGCTCTTTGAGGAATTTGGCATAGGCTGGCACATGTTGGATTGCATCTATCAGGAGTATGCTTGTAGTGCCCCAGAATTTATATATATAATTTTTGAATATTAAAACAATTTTCTAAAAATTATAAAGGCTTAATGAGTCATTATATGGCCCAATTGGGTTAAATAGTTAACCTAGCATAATTAATGATTATCCAAAAGGTTAATGGACCAAGCCCATTAAGTTTGGCCCATATTCTAGAAGGATAATTAGCTTATTCACGGATTTATAAGATAAATACTATTTACCTAAGATAATTATAGGGATAAACGAATAAAAGAGTTTTAGTAACTTAGAACTCCATACACGTTGACTGTAACGGTCCATCGGGCGACCGTCACAGCCAGGTAACGCGCCTAGGCACGACCATTACATACTGCGAGTTCCGTAAGTCAAAGAACTCCCAAAAAGATTAGAATTTTTGAACCCTATCTACAAGAGACCTAACTAGAAGGACATGTTAAGTTACTAGGGACTCTTAGAGATCATGTTTTGATGAATTAAGGACTCTAGAATCGATCTAATCCTCAAACCCTAGTTAGAACTCTATAAATAGGACCTAGTTCTGAACTGTGCGACCCTTACTTTTGGCTCGCAAGGAATCAAGGTAAGGAGGTATAATCTCGGGTAAGTTATTTAGAAGTATTTGTTTACAATACTTTAGACTAACTCCTCTCCAAATTTCACATCTTTAGGTCAAGAGGTCGTGGAGTTAGAGCCCAAGGAAGTTGCTGAAAAGTCACAGGAAAAGGAGAACTAGGGCTCGGTTTTCAGACCTTAATTGGAAGTTTAAAGCCTAATTAAGAGGTAGGTCATTTCATGAACGGAAAAAACATCTTGATAGGACTAAAAGTCCTCTGATTTGATTGAATTCCGTGCATGATAGATCATGAATTTCATGTTTTAATAGTTATATGCATGCATACATCTCTTAGCCCTAAGTAGAAAATTAAAGGATATTATCTATCTATTTCACTGAGACCTATGCATGTAGTTGGCTTACACTTCATTAACATGTCTCAAACTACATGATGTTTGATTTACAGACATGATGTGAGTTGATATCTTGGATTTCATACTGTTTTCTATTAGCAGATTCTCTGACGGATCATAGTAGGACCGTTACAGTGATATAACGGCCTTATGACAGACCGTCACACACTCTGTTATATTTTTATTTCACTGTTATCTCTAACGCATCTGGACAGGAGCGTTACATACTGTAACGGCCCCTCGATAGACCGTCACAGACACTGTGACGCACCCATGTTAGACCGTTAGACGCTATGTTCTGTCAACTCATGACAGAATAGTAACCAGTTAAGTTTACTTATAATTAAACCTAGATAGCTAAGTTTTCACCTGTTATGTGACTCTTCAGTTATCTAATTATTCATGATAGGTATTGCATGTTATTTTAAGTTATGTTAATTTCATGAGCCAAAACTCTATAGTTTATAATTAAAACATGATTTTTCCAATGTTGTATGAACGGAATTTTATCATGGTTTTACGTTGGTACACGTTCTCTCTATCTATTGAGTCATTTCTTTAAGTACATGGGTCATACTCCGGTATGTTGTCCAGTAGTTCACTTTGCACTATAGGAACACTACTCTTGGATATGAGGACCTCTCTATTGGATATTCCTTCCAATGGACTAGGAAATCTTGTTTCAAGGCCTCCGTAATTCTCCGCGAGCCTGAGATTCCCACTAGGACGCCGAGTTGGTTGTACCATTAAAGCCCATTGATTAGATTACACCATCGATGTTTTCTGATTTTCAGTAATGTAACGGCTCTGTGTTGGACCGTCAGGCACATGTAACGGCCTAATATAAGACCGTCACATAATGTAACGACCCAATGCATGACCGTCACCTATCTCTGAGTCTATTTTTATTGTTCTGGACTCGGATCATTGTAACGGCCCACTACTGGAGCGTTATATGATGTAACGGCCCAGTAAACGACCGTCACATTTCTTAAGTACTTAACCTAAGGTTTGACCCAAGGGTTGATATTCCAAAGGTTCTAGATGAACTAATGATAGTCTAGAACTTATAAAATTGATCAAGAAACTTAATATAATGGGAAGTTAAGAAATATACCGTTATGCTGCCGATTTACTTTATGAGCATAACATTGTTTAATGTCATTCTTGATTTCCTCATATTCAAAATTGAAGCGTTCATTCATTGAATTTCATTAATTTGAACTTGCTATATTCTTGGCCATACTTTATAATTCATGCGTGGAAATAAGCTTGATTTATACTTGAAGATGCGATCGAGCACTGATTGTGTTCAAGGCCTCTATGCTAGTCCCCTCGGCTGATTGTCGGAAACATACTATTTTATAAACCATGGGGTATGATGTTACTGGCGTCGCATTGTGCTGGGAGTACTTTCTTTATAAATATGTGAATTATCCACGACTCGTGAAGTGAAAACCCACAACACGGTGCAGCATGATTAACTCTTATACATGACTTTCTTGCTTGATATTCCACAGAAATTCACGAAGCACTTGCTCATAAGCAAAAGATGCTGGAGTGTTGATTATGTGGCTTGCTAGTACATTCTCGTTACATTCTTGTTCATGAAAGGCCAATCTCATGTTCTTGTCATATTCATGCTAGTTCATTCTATCTTATATGATTATCTTGTTACTTTAGTTTAATCGCATGATTGATCGCATTCACATGATTTTACCTTATTTCTCTAGAGTAAAAATGTTAATTACTTTAATAGTGCCTTCATGTTGATGCGAAGATACCTACTGGGCAAGTGTGCTCATTACTTATTTCCAATCTTTTCAGGAGATGGAAGTGATTCGAATTCGGATTCAGGTTATACAAGTAGCGGGTCCGAGAGCGAATGAAAGTATTTTTAAGATGAGAGTGAAGACTTAGGAAGTCTATATTGTTTAGATCGAGTCAATGTAATTTCCCTATTTTCTTGAGTCTAGTAGAATGATAAAAAGGTTGTTGTAAAAGAATACTTTGATCATTTATGAAATAAAGTTGGAGTTTGATTAAATACTGTGTGATTGCATTTATGCATGTGATTGTCTCGCACTCTGATCGGTATTGCTCGCAAGAGGCTTACCATGTCCGCTGTTCGCGCTCCCCGAGTGAGTCTTCCGCTGTAATAATGGCTCGGGGCGTGACAGTTAAGTTGGTATCAGAGCCTAAGTCTCAGGACTTAGGGAAAAGAATCATGTCATAGGATAAGTCCAAGGTTTAAGGACCCCTACCTATGAACTAAGGAAGAAAATTTTATACCCACGTGAGAATTGGGTAGAGCCCGAGATGAGATAGTTATTAGCTTTAAGATTGATTTTCTGTCAGTCTCACGAAAAATAATAAGTTGTTATATTTGTCTCAGGTACCTTATTGCTATCATGGCTCATCGCGTAGATTGGGATGGCATGTAACAAACAATTGCCGGCCTTACACAGGCATTACAAACTATTGCGCAAGGTGGCGCAGGAGCACGGGCTGGCGATCTACATCGTAATTTCTGGAGTTTAAACCCTCCGCGTTTCTATGGTTCTTCCAATCCGGATGAAGCAGAAAATTAGATCGATGAAATGAATCGTATCTTTGATGTTATCCAATGCACCGATCAGGACAAGGTGTGTCTGGCAGCGTTTCAACTTAATAAGGATGCACGTACTTGGTGGAAGTCGGTTCCGGCACCTCCGGCCGATGCACCCCATACGTGGGATGGTTTTCTTGCTTTATTCCGTTCCAAGTATTTCTCCGAACACGTTAAGGAAAGAAAGGCTATGGAGTTTGCCTCACTTCGGCAGGGGATGATGTCGGTGGCAGAGTATGAGTTGCAGTTTTCAAGGCTAGCACCCTATGCACCACATCTGATTAGTACTGAATTATTAAAGGCAAATCGGTTCATGGACGGGTTACGGCCTGATTTTATTCAACAACTCGGGACCCAGAACATCCGCACTTATGCGGAGATGGTTCAGTGGGCATATTTGTGCGAAAGGACCTTGGAGAAGGTCGAGATATTAAAAGGAAAAGGAGAAGAATCAGGCCGACGCTCTGATCGGCATTATAAGAAGGAAAATTTTAGCATCACGGAACCCTATAAAAACTGTGATAGCAAGAAGAGATCAAGAAGCGGGAATGGTGGAAGTTCCCAAAAGAACAAGAAGGTCAAGGAAGAGAAGGAGCAAGTCGCCTCAGCGTGCACTTTTTGTGAGAAATTTGGCCACTCGGCTGAAGAATGCTGGAAGCGCCTTGGTGCTTGTTTGCGTTGTGGAAGTAGGGAGCATCACATGCCGGATTGCCCCCTCATGAAAGATCAACCGTCAGGAGGAGGACGCAGGAGGCAGACTCGCCTTAATGCCATCTTAGAAGAAGAGGAAGCACCCAGGGATCGGGATGGTGGACTCATGGAAGGTACTCTTCAAATCTGTTCACGTCCTGCATTTGTGCTATTTGATACTGGTGCCTCTCATTCTTTTATCTCCACTGCTTTTGCCAGAACCTTACCAATCGCATCAGTTCCCTTACCTTCAGATCTTGCTATTTCCACACCCTTAGGTTCTGGAACAAAGCTTACTAACTATTATCCTGATTGTGAGGTAGTGGTAGAAGGACACAATCTCCCCGCGAACTTAGTATGTCTCGATATGAAAGGTTATGATGCCATTTTAGGGGTAGATTGGCTTGTAGATCATGATTCTTACATCAATTACCGAAATAGGATTATGTCCTTTCGAAAGCCCGGTCTTCCGAGATTCTCTTTTCTTGGCATCAAGTACAAGAAACACCCCACTATCATATCCTCACTTCACGCTTGCAAGCTCATCTCGCAAGGATGTGAAGCTTTTCTTACTTTCGTCATTATTACAGAGTCCAAGGAGATTATCATAGCAGACATCCCTATTGTAAATGAGTTCCCAGACGTGTTTCCATTTGAACTACCTAGTTTACCTCCCGAGAGGGAAGTGAACTTCACTATTGAACTCATCCCAGGAGCAGCACCTGTTTCTATAGCCCCTTATAGGATGCCCCCCTCAGAACTTAAAGAACTAAAGAAGCAGTTATAGGAACTTCTGGATAAGGGCTTCATTAGACCTAGCACATCCCCTTGGGATGCACCGGTTCTATTTGTCAAGAAGAAAGATGGTTCGCTCATGTTATGCATCGATTACCGGCGACTAAATCAGCTTACAATCAAAAATAAGTATCCGTTGCCGCGTACTGATGAGCTCTTCGATCAGCATTCGGGAGCAGAGTATTTCTCTAAGATTGATCTCAGATCTGGTTATCATCAACTTAGAATCAAATAAGAAGATACTTATAAATCAGCTTTTCAAAGTCGTTATGGCCACTATGAATTTGTGATAATGCCATTTAGGTTAACTAATGCTCCAGCAGCATTTATGCAGCTTATGAATAATGTTTTCCAGCCATATCTGGATCAGTTCATTGTCGTCTTCATTGATGATATCCTAATATATTCCAAGACAGAGGAAGACCATGAAGAACATCTAAGGATAGCCTTGCAAACACTTAGAGAACACAAGCTATATGCCAAACTCAATAAGTGTGAATTCTGGCTCAAGGAAGTCTCATTCCTAGGCCACATTATTTCAAAAGAAGGTATTGATGTGGATCCTTCTAAGGTAGAAGCTGTCAAGAATTGGAGTCGGCCAACGACCGTATCAGAAGTTCGAAGCTTTTTGGGTCTAGCTGGTTATTACAGAAGATTCATTAAAGATTTCTCTAAGATTGCAGTTCCTTTAACTAGACTTACAAGGAAAGAAATTCCCTTTGTCTGGTCGGAGGAATGTGAAAAGAGCTTTCGAAATCTTAAGAATCATCTTACTACAGCCCCTATTTTATCATTACCAATGGAAGGTGATGGATTCGAAGTATATACGGATGCCTCAGGCATTGGCTTAGGGTGTGTTCTTATGCAAAATGGGAAGGTAATCTATTATTCTTCAAGACAATTGAAACGACACGAGGAAAACTATCCTGTGCATGATTTGGAACTAGCAGCAGTTATTTTCGCCTTAAAGATTTGGCGTCATTATCTTTATGGAGAAAAGTTTACAGTCTATTCAGACCACAAGAGCTTGAAATACCTATTCTCTCAAAAAGATTTAAACATGAGGCAGAGAAGGTGGTTAGAACATCTCAAGGACTTTGATTTTGCTATTCAATATCACCCTGGCAAGGCAAATGTTGTAGCAGATGCACTCAGCAGAAAATCAATAGGTATGCTATCAAGTCTTATAATAAGTGTAACTAACCTTATTCCTCAATTTGCTCAGTTGAACTTAGATGTTGACATAAAGGAAGAATATTGTTTCCTAGCTAATATCCGAGCTCAACCTACATTGATAGAGGATTTGGTCAAGTTACAAGATGATGATCCAGTTTTACTAGAAATTAAGGCCAATATAGAACAAAGACCAGATTTTTCTATTTCCAATGACGGAAGATTGTTATTTAAGGGCCGAATATGTGTACCAGATCAAGAGGCTACGAAGAAACAGATCCTAGATGAAGCACATAATTCCAAATACATAATTCATCCAGGAGGAACAAAGATGTATCAAGATCTCAAAAGAAATTTCTGGTGGCCCAATATGAAGAGAGAAATAGCTGATTTCGTGTCCCGTTGCCTCACTTGTCAACAAGTAAAAGCATAACATCTTAGACCTGCAGGTAAATTGCATCCCTTAAGTATTTCGGAATGAAGTGAGAAAGTATAGGGATGGATTTTATTATGGGGTTACCTAAGACAAGAGGTGGACACGATGGAATATGGGTAATCATAGACCGGTTGACTAAGTCTGCAAATTTCCTACCAATTAAGAGTCGATGGTCTGTGGATATTCTAGCAGTATTGTACATAAAGGAGATTGTCAAGCTACATGGTGTCCCCGTCACTATTATATCTGATAGGGATCCTCGATTCACATCACAATTCTGGAAGGGTTTACAACATTAACTAGGGACTAGATTGAATTTCAGCACAGCTTTTCATCCACAAACAGATGGTCAAACAGAAAGAACAAATCAGGTAGTAGAAGATATGCTCAGGGCTTGTGCTATTGACTTTGGAGGTAGTTGGCATGATCACTTACCTTCAGTAGAATTTGCTTATAACAATAGCTATTAGACAAGCATACAAATGGCACCTTTTGAAGCCTTATATGGAAAAAGCTGTCTGTAATGCCCCGATTTTTTGGATCCTTCTTCTCGGGTCCTAGATCTACGTTCCGGTATATCTGACTCTGTTGTGGCCAAAATTTTGTTTCGGACATCTTTCATGTTCGGATCGGCGCGATCCGGAGTCGTTTCGGAGGCCCGGAAGAGCTCCGTGGCCTTTTCGCGTGTGTTTTCTGATTCCCAGTGTGTGTTTTGAAAATTCCTTCGGAACCTCGTTGCAGGTGAACCGGGCCGTTCACCTAGGCGAGTGTGGTACCGTTGTGATCGGTGCGTTCCGAGGATCGCGAGGGTGTGATTTTCTATTTTTTGGGTTTTTTTCGAATTTCTGGATTTTCCTATATAACCCCCCCACTCTCTCTCTTCCCCTCATTCTCTCTTCCTCACTCTCTCCCTTCTCACGCTCTCTCTTCTCTCCCTCTCTTCTCCGACAGCCGACGGAGGCGGATGGGGGGCGAGGTGGCGACGCCCGTGGGACGAGGGACGGCGAGGACGGGTCGAGGAACGAGGTGGTGGCGCGTGGCGAGCCGGTTCGCGGGCGTGGAAGCACCGGCGGGGTTTCGGAGGCATTTCTTCATGGATCGGCATCCACGGTGTGCGAAATCTTCGGTGGAGGTAGGGAGATGGACCCCCAGCTCGTGCGCTTCATTTCCCGCGAGTTTCGTAGGCCGTGGTGAGCCGAGCGGGTCGTTTGGGGCGTTTTTGGGGAAAATCATGTTTTCGGGAGTAATCGCCCGATCTGGTGTTTCTTTGCATTTTAGGCCGATCCGAGGCCATAGATGCATGCTAGGGACTACTGGGGAGCTTCTCCCATGTTCTCCCCCTCATCCGTGGATGTTTGGGAGCGTGGCGTGGATTTTTGGGCGTTTTCCCGCCGTTCTCGATTTTCTAAATGGTCGCGGTCTACCAGTAACCGCGTTCATTGGTCGCGGTCCTGGGAGAACCGCGTTTGCCTAAGAGCGTCAGCAAGTGTCGCGGACGTGCGATAGACCATTTTCATCTAGTCGCGGTCGTGACCCGACCGTGACTGTGTGGTCGCGGTCCTTGGGCGACCGCTATCATCAGGTTTGCGCGTGGTTAGTTGCGGTCGTGAGGTGACCGTGACTGCGTAGTCGCGGTCCTCGGTCGACCACTACTGTGTGGTCACGGTCCCCAGTCGACCGTGACTGTGGTCGCGGTCCCCAGGTGACCGTGACTACGTTGCGGTTCCCGTTTACGTTGTTTTGACCTCAGGCCGACCGGGTTGTGACCCAGTGGTTGACTTTAGGTCTTATGAATGTCCTGGACACCCCGTGGAGTTCTGTGACCGTGTCTTTGGGTGTCAGGAGATTCTGCATTACCTCGATTAGCGTGCCCTTAGGTGTGGTGGGTCCGGGTGACCTTACGTGTTCCGGGCTTTCGTGTTACGCTTGATCGAGTCACCGTGTATCGGTGTGTGTGCGGTGGGGTCTTCCCCGCATGTCGTGGGTTCCTTTGGAAGGCGATTCCCATGCGGGCCACGTGTTTGGCCTTGGACTGCGAGTCCAGTTATCCGGCATGGGGCTGGAGGTTTCCCGCTTGCCCTGAGATGGGAAATCGACAAGGCGGCTTGTGTGCTGCCCTGGGGATCATGCTTCTGTGTTTTCTGTGTGGCCCGTGTGGGCGGCCTTAGTCCCTTGCGTTCCCTCCCCGAGGGAGTGATCTTGGCAGCTCGTGAGTTGCCTCGGTATTCATGCTACCGTGGTTTTAGACCTAGAGGTTGAACTAGATTGACGGCCTTGTGCTGTTGCGTACAACGGTCTTGACCCCGAGTCTTGTGACTCAAGGACCGTTGGGTGTAGTGCGTCTAGAGGACTGTCCAGAGCCCAGTGGCTTGGCGCCACTTGAGTTTTCTTGACTCTCGCGCAGGGTGCGTGCGTGGCCGTGGACTGCAAGTCATGTTTCTTCTCCGATTGTGGTCGCCGTGAGACGATGCTGGTACGTGGGATGGTCCCCGTACGTCGTCGGATTCGGATGTTGTTTTCCATTGACTTGAGAGTCTACTCCTTCAGTGACCCTCCACTAGTCGTAGCCTACCAGTACGCCTGTGCTGGTCGCACCAGGGAGTGGTGTACGGGCTTACCCTGAGGACGGTTTTAGACTGGTTTCCGTCGGGCCCCTCGTCTAATCAGAGTCCAGTGCCAGGGGAAAACCAGTCAGAGGGTCATACCTAGGACGCATGGTCTGTGTGTGCACACGTGGTTGGGGACAGTGGACACACGTTGACGGGCGTGACCCCAGCTAGTCACTTGTTTGTGGTTACTTGTACGGTGTTCGCGCCTTTGGTAGGAGCTACCACGCCAGGCGGTTCACCTGTGGCGCGGTGTAAGACGTCAGGGGATGCTACCGGCTGTGCTTCTAGTGGGAGGTACTCCTGTTCTGGACAGAGAGTGACAGACTATCAGTTTCCGTGTGACTTTGACCTTCGGGTTTCGGCCGCGTTGACCGTTGAGTTCCAGGTGTTTCACCGTGGCACGTGTGTCTGCTCTCGCGTCGTGAGACTAGTGCTAGTGGCTTTACCGAGGTTGAGTCTTGTTGTGTGGTACCTGTGACCGGATGGTCGGGGTTGCACTTTGGACTGTGTGTCCTAGTCGGCCGTGTCCGGGGAGACAGGCCTCTACGGCGTGGTTGCCGTGTGTTTTTACTTCGGTAAGCGGTACTAGTGTAGTTTGATAGCCTCGACCGCGAGGTCAGGGTGTGTTTCTGGTACAGTAGGAGTAGTTGTAGTGCCGTGTTTCGACAGGCCACCGGGTTTACTGTTCCTGCTATTGCGGTTGCTCTTGTAGCCTTCCTTTCCGCTACCGCCATTGTTTCCGGTTGGGGTTCCGCAGGATCCCTGCTGAGTCTCTGTTTTGGAGTCTCATTCCCTACTTTTCAGGTGAGGCGGTTCTTCTTCCTCGAGGTTCGAGGGTGCGGAGCGGAGGTTCTCAGTAGCCAGCTCGCCGGGCCGAGTGTTCACTCGGCATGTGGTACATTTTTACTACTTTAGACTATACTTTCTGTTGGACTGGACTCTGTTGTAGCTGTAGTTGTTTATTTATTTCTATTAATTGTTGAATTATCCTGCTTTATTTCCTATTTCTTTGTGCCTCCACACTCCTTTTAGCCCTTCCGAGCCCTCCCGGCTCGTGGGCGGTGGTGCGAGTCTCAGGTTATCGGGCCTTCCCGGTAATCAGATTCTCGGGTCGTTACATTGTCGATCACCAATATGTTGGAGTGAAATGGGGGAAAGACAATTCTTAGGCCCCGATATTATCAGAGATTCTACAGAGAAAATAAAACTCATTCAGGAAAGAATGAAAATGGCGCAAGATAGGCAAAAATCTTATGCCGACAATCGAAGACGTGACTTGGAGTTTCAGGTAGGAGATCATGTATATTTGAAGATTTCTCCAAGTCGTGGTATTCGAAGATTTGGCATTAAAGGAAAGCTAACTCCGAGATTTATTGGCCCATTTGAAATTCTCGAAAAAGTCGGCGAAGTGGCTTATAGATTAGCTTTGCCTCCATAGTTAGCAGGAGTTCATGACGTATTTCACGTCTCCATGCTAAAAAAGTATCTATATGATCCTAATCACATTATCACTTATGACAATCTGGAGATTCAGAAGGACTTAACATACGAACAAACACCAATAAAGATTCTGGAACGAGAAGTGAGTCAACTAAGAAATAAAGTTATTCCTATGGTCAAGATCCAATGGAAGAAGACATGGTCATATGAAGCAACATGGGAAACCGAAGCAGCTATGCGAAAAAGATTTTCAGAATTATTTAACTGTAAGTACCCTCTCCGAAATTCATATATTTGAATTTGGGGACCAAATTCTTCTAAGTGGGGGAGGATGTAGTGCCCCAGAATTTATATATATAATTTTTGAATATTAAAACAATTTTCTAAAAATTATAAAGGCTTAATGAGTCATTATATGGCCCAATTGAGTTAAATAGTTAACCTAGCATAATTAATGATTATCTAAAAGGTTAATGGACCAAGCCCATTAAGTTTGGCCCATATTCTAGAAGGATAATTAGCTTATTCACGGATTTATAAGATAAATACTATTTACCTAAGATAATTATAGGGATAAATGAATAAAAGAGTTTTATTAACTTAGAACTCCATACACGTTGACTGTAACGGTCCATCGGGCGACCGTCACAGCCAGGTAACGCGCCTAGGCACGACCGTTACATACTGCGAGTTCCGTAAGTCAAAGAACTCCCAAAAAGATTAGAATTTTTGAACCCTATCTACAAGAGACCTAACTAGAAGGACATGTTAAGTTACTAGAGACTCTTAGAGATCATGTTTTGATGAATTAAGGACTCTAGAATCGATCTAATCCTCAAACCTTAGCTAGAACTCTATAAATAGGACCTAGTTCTGAACTGTGCGACCCTTACTTTTGGCTCGCAAGGAATCAAGGTAAGGAGGCATAATCTCAGGTAAGTTATTTAGAAGTATTTGTTTACAATACTTTAGACTAACTCCTCTCCAAATTTCACGTCTTTAGGTCAAGAGGTCGTGGAGTTAGAGCCCAAGGAAGTTGCTGAAAAGTCACAGGAAAAGGAGAACTAGGGCTCGGTTTTCAGACCTTAATTGGAAGTTTAAAGTCTAATTAAGAGGTAGGTCATTTCATGAACGGCAAAAATATCTTGATAGGACTAAAAGCCCTCTGATTTGATTGAATTCCGTGCATGATAGATCATGAATTTCATGTTTTAATAGTTATATGCATGCATACATCTCTTAGCCCTAAGTAGAAAATTAAAGGATATTATCTATCTATTTCACTGAGACCTATGCATGTAGTTGGCTTACACTTCATTAACATGTATCAAACTACATGATGTTTGATTTACAAACATGATGTGAGTTGATCTCTTGGATTTCATACTATTTTCTGTTAGCAGATTCTCTAACGGATCATAGTAGGACCGTCACAGTGATATAACGGCCTTACGACAGACCGTCACACACTCTATTATATTTTTATTTCACTGTTATCTCTAACGCATCTGGACAGGAGCGTTACATACTGTAACGGCCCCTCGATAGACCGTCACAGACACTGTGACGCACCCATGTTAGACCGTTAGACGCTGTGTTCTGTCAACTCATGGCAGAATAGTAACCAGTTAAGTTTACTTATAATTAAACCTAGATAGCTAAGTTTTCACCTGTTATGTGACTCTTCAGTTATCTAATTATTCATGATAGGTATTGCATGTTATTTTAAGTTATGTTAATTTCATGAGCCAAAACTCTATAGTTTATAATTAAAACATGATTTTTCCAATGTTGTATGAACGGAATTTTATCATGGTTTTACGTTGGTACACGTTCTCTCTATCTATAGAGTCATTTCTTTAAGTACATGGGTCATACTCCGGTATGTTGTCCATTAGTTCACTTTGCACTATAGGAACACTACTCTTGGACATGAGGACCTCTCTATTAGATATTCCTTCCAATGGACTAGGAAATCTTGTTTCAAGGCCTCCGTAATTCTCCGCGAGCCTGGGATTCCCACTAGGACGCCGAGTTGGTTGTACCATTAAAGCCCATTGATTAGATTACACCATCGATGTTTTCTGATTTTCAGTAATGTAACGGCTCTATGTTGGACCGTCAGGCACATGTA